>VWYE01017802.1:0-92931 GCA_013398995.1 Alaudala cheleensis | reverse complement strand
CAAACAGATCCTGGCCTGTTTGGGTGATATTGCCCCTATCAGGGTGCCTGATGTTTTGGGGGATTTTTTAATAAAATATGCAATTTTAGCATTAACTTTTAGAGGAATAAAACTGTAATTAAGCAATCCTCACCCTCCAACTCACACCTGGAACCTCCAAAATCAAGACAATCACAGGAAAATGCCTGAAAAGGATTGCTGGCTTACCACAATGGGTGAAAACATTGAAAAAATTGCAACTGGCCCTCGTTATTTTTCAAAGGAATGGGGAGACAGGAGAAGGTTTGATTTCCCTGAGCTCCAGCAAAGTGCTTATTCAGGGGGCAGAGCCAGAGGGAGGGAGAGAGGATGGCAGAAAAGCACCTGGTGTACAAAGAAAACTCTATTTATAGCTGGGGTCTCACCAATGACTCTCAGAGAGAGGAAAAGACAGAAAACCTTGGGAGTGGCTTTTGCAAGGAGCTGCCATTTCCTCCCTCACCCTGCCAGGGCTGCTCAGAGCCTCGGGCAGGAGATGGATGAGGGGCAGCACTCAGCATTTGATCAGCCAGGGGGAAAGAAAGGCATTGGCTGATACTTTGAAAAAAAAAATGAGTGGGGAAAAAAACCCCCAAGTTTCCATTTTTGGCGGTGTCTGAAAGTTCAAAATGCTTAAGAAGTGGTGCCCTGCTTTTATCCTTTATTTCCTGTGGAGAAACACCCTCATGTTGTGCCACTTTGGGTTCTATAAATGCACTTTGTGCTGTGGGATACACACGGCCAAAGAAATGCATTTACAGCAAAGAGAGGAATGGAATTTAAAAAGCATTTACAGCGTTCTGATGTCTTCCTTTATGAGATGTGTAAATGTTTTATCCCCTCTGCGGGGGGAAGGGAACATCCTCTGTGGGTGACCAGAGGAAAGGAAAGGAAAGGAAAGGAAAGGAAAGGAAAGGAAAGGAAAGGAAAGGAAAGGAAAGGAAAGGAAAGGAAAGGAGTTGTCTGAAACATCACAGGAAAGGTTCTGTTTTTTCATTTTATTGGAAATGCACACAGAGGAGATTGCCACTAAAACATCAGCCATCTGCTTGTATTACCCTTTAAGGGATATTATAAACCCCACAAATTTTACAGCATGGCACACAACGTGAAAGGCACCAACGCTTCCAAAAATGTTTTTACAGCAGCCTAATTTTTAATATATTGGTCTTTTAAAAATCTCTTTTTTCCCATCCCCTTAAACTTGTAAAGGTCCTTTAAACAGAAACGTTCCAGACATTTAGAGTGTCACCGTTTTATCTGGGTCAGGCAGTGCCTCAGCAGGTCCCTGAACATCCCTCTCCCTGCTGAGCCCTCACTGTGCCCGATGTAAAACCGAGTTTAAATCTCCAGGCTCATTTCAGGCTTTCAGGGGACTCCATCAGCACTTGGGTGAGAGTGATTTCCAGGCAGAAATGTGGCAGGAACGTGGGGAATGTTCTCCAGAAAGAGTTAAGCCTGTTTATTCAGCAAACAGGGAACGGAGCTGAATCGTGGGGGAATTCCCAGCAGGGCTCAGTGTCATTCCAAAGCTCCCATTCCAGATGCAAGACAGACTCCTTCCATCTCTGTCTCAGTGCCAGCTCCATCTCCAGTGAGTGCAGATTAATTTCAATCTAGAAATAAAAAAACCTCATCCAAACGGTTTTTGTCTTGAGGGCAATAAAGATGCCGTTTAAGTTTTCCTGCTGCATTTGTGGCAGATGTGCAGGACCCAACTGGGCCCAGTTTTTATAAAAAACACCTCAGAAGTGGCTGCTGCTGTCAATTTGTAATGGTCTGATTAAACATAAATTAGAAATGTTTCTTCAGCACTCTCCGCAAACACTGAGGAGACAAAAACACAGGGAAAAAAAGGCAAAAAAAGCAAAGTTTAAAGCAAAGGCAAAATTTCACCTGTGCTGGATTTTCAGCCAGAGAGCTCCATCAGCTGCTGGGTGCCTGGATGGGGTAGCAGTGATCATTGTGAGCCTGTTCTCCTCCAAAATGAAATTCTGGGCTGTCCCTGCATTGCCTGGCTGTTAATGGGAATTTTATTGGTTTTATAAACCTTCAGAGCCCAATGTCTGACCTGGAACCATGGCAGGATGAGAGCCTGGGCAGGGTGGGCACAGAATGGGCACAGAATGGGCACAGAATGGGCCCAAAATAGGCACAGAATGGTCCCAAAATGGTCACGAGGTCTCACACTTTGCCCAGTTTTGGTCCATTTGCACATTGGGGTTGAATTGTCCCATTCCAGCTGCAGCTGATGGAGTCCCACCCTTATTGTTCCTCCCTTGTTTGTGCTTTTGGGCCTGAAAACGTGTCCCATTGTCCCTGGTGTTGCTTTGTGTCCCTGCTCTGTGCAGAGCTGAGTGACCCTGAGTGTGAGCTCAGAGCTGCACCCTGAGCACACTGAAATAATTACAGGCTGCTATTAAAAATCTCAGATAAAAGGATTAGAGATCTTTTTTTCCTTCCACCCTGAAGGCCACGATAAAAAGGAATATTGCAGTTATTGAAATGACTTTAAAGAGGTGTAAGTAGCAAAAGGATTTCAAACCCAGTGCTCCTCCTTGGGAGCTGCAGATAATGAGTGCAATTGATGTGGTTTAATGGTAAAAAATCAGAAATATGGAGACGATGAGGCAGAGCTGCCTATCTGAGATCAGAGTCATAAAGCCAAGTTCATCTCAAACCATCCTCTCTGCCTCCTGCACCTTTGGAACTGCTCCTTCTGGGGGCTGGAGGGGAGTAAAAATCAGCACTGAGGGCCCTGCAGCTTTCTTGTGGCTGCTAATAGAGAATTATCTGAGTGATAACGTGATTGTTCTGAGGTGTGGGAAGTGAACAAAACTCACACCTCTCTGATATTTAACCAATTTACCCGATATTTAAAGAGCAGTTGCTCAATAAGTATTTTCATAGCAGTGCATAATTTTCTGTATTAAAGTAATAATCATGAGAAACTGTCCTGATTGATTAACATAAGAATGTTAAAATTTTCCTCTGTCTCCCATTTCCCCCCCAGACATCCCAGGTTTTTAAGCTGTTAAACAGAACTGGGTTTTTAAATTTCAAAAGCATTTAAATTTCAAAAGTTTGCTGTAATTAGTTTCTTACAGTGCAAGTATATTAAGATTTTTATTTCTCTTAAGCATAACACCCAGCAGTGTGTGCAGTCAGGATTCCTGCTGGAAAAGGCACCTAAAACTCTGCCTCAGGGCAGGGAAGGGTTCATATGAAAGGGCTGAATTTCTGCTCTCCAGCTGAAAGCAGAGCAAGAATAGTTCCCCCAGCAGTAAAAATAATGAACAATTAACAAGCCAAATCAAAACTTCACAAGTAGCAGCCCATCTAAATGCATTCAGACTTGGGGGGAAAAAAGAAAGGCTGCAATAAGTTTTAATCAAATTTCACAGCTGCTGGGATGGATTCACGGCTGAGCTGATTGACAGGTCCAACACAAATAACTCAACCTGTACAGCAAAATGTTCCACCGAGGGTCAGGCACGGCTCTTCCATCTCCCTGTGCTCCGAATGCTGAGCCTGGAAGAACGGCCCCAGCTCCAAAAGCCTCGTTTCCTTCATCCACTCCATTTTTATCAGCTTCTCCCGGGGGCTGGGATGGACCCGCCGAAAGCCACCGGTGTCTGAGGGTTCAGAGTCATCCCTCACATCCTGTTTGCATTGTTTTCTGCTCCTCACTCCGTTTGTTTTGTGTATCAGCCAAACTGCTGATGGGAGATGGGAACAAAGGGTGTCACAGTGTGATCAGTGACAGGGCAACTGCCACAGGCTGGAATGTGGGAAATTCCATTGAAAATAAGGAAAACAACAGCTTCTGCTGCTTCTTCTTCTTCTTGTGGTTTTGGGGGTGTTTTGGTGGGTTTTTTGTTTTGTTTTCTTTGGGGGTTTTTTGGGTTTTTTGGGGGGTTTTTTTGTTTGTTTTTGGGGTTTTTTTGTTTTTGTTTTCCTTTTTTTCTTGTTACTGGCACAATTTCCATTTCAGGTTGTGCAATCACCATCCTTTGCAGTATTCAGACCTTTCTGGGACACTCTCCTTTAGCAGACAGGCTCTAGTGAGCTCCAGAGGTCCCTCAGCTCTCCTGAGCTTTGGCTCTTTGGGCAGAAGCTGAGCTCATACAAATGCAGACCACAAGTACATTTTTAAGTCAAGGCAATTAGTATTTCAATATTTGCCAAGGATCTCGATAAATTCTACAGCTGCAAAGCTTTTGCACCGAGAGTTAAATGTTTTCACAAAAAGTGAACTTAATTCAAATGTAGATAATTTTTAATGATCATTTTTAATGCAAGTCAGAACCTTTCAAGAATTCTCAGCTGGGCAGGATTGGATAATGTCACCTTAAGATTAAGAGTGGAATAACTTTCTAGAAAGAATGATATTCCTGATGTAATGCTTGAAATTTAATTTTAACATTCTATAAATAATTATATAAGCTGTCCCTGCAAAACATGAATCTGGTTAATTAAACTTTAATCTGTGTCTTAGCACATTTATATGTGGTGAAATCTTTCTCAGGTAATGGTCTTTGAGCAGGAGAGGAGATTGTAAAAGCTGCAGAAAATGCTGTGTCATGAGCTCTGAGGGTGAGACCAAAGTCTTGTTTAAAATCATCAAAGCAAAGCTTTTTCCAAGGAGGATTTGACTCTCTGGGACACCCCAGCAAATCCTGTTTGTCTGCAGGTGTGTCTCTGAACCAATCAGGAAATTGAGATGATGGTGGTTGTTTTATTTTATTTATTGAGCAATACTGGACAAATGTAATTGTTGAGTTGATCAATGCATGAAGCAGGGTTGAGTTTTTATTTCTAATTGTTTTCTTCTAAAGCACAGCAGACAGTTTAGAGAATACAGGGCTGCCAGGGGCTCTCTGCTTCGTTTTGTTTGTTTGTTTTCTGAAGTTTCTGGGGTTTTTGTGTTCTTTTATTCTGTGTTTTAACTGAGAACAAAGCAGTTGCTTTTCTGACCTTATCCCAGTGAAACTGTGTTCAAAGAGTTCTGAGACTTCAGGGACTTAATTCTCTCTGGAAGATAATTAATGTGCTTCTCTTTGGCAAAATCTACTTTGCTCTGGTTTTTTTTTTCCTAATTCAGCTGCATATCTGCCAGTTTTCCACTATCCAAAAAAAACAACACTTGATCTGGTTCTTTTCATTCCCCAAGCTATGAACCAAAGTTTCCAGTTAAACCAATTACTGTTTTCCTGATGAGGATCTTTGCTCTGCAGTTTGAAGGAAGTTTTCAGTGAGCATTTCCCCAGTGATCATTGAGTTTCTTTAATTCATGTTGTTTCATGTTTACAGAATCTCTCTGAAGCTGCATTTCCTCTCTTGCCCCCCTGACTGTTTTCAGAGTTTCTCTTGCTGCCTCCTGCCATTCTCCTGCAGCTTTCAGGACCTGGCCCAGCTGCCCCTTTGCCACCCCTGAGCTCTCCCCACGTCCTCTCCCTCCTCTGCAGAGGCAGGTGAGGCCCGGAGGGGTAAAAGAGGCTGCAGCAGAGTCAGGACTGGCACATCCAATTCTGCACCAAGGGCCAGAGCAACACCCAGGTGAGGTGGCTGTGGTGTCCACGCTCATTTTTCAGAAACTCTGACTCCTTGCCCTGCAATGTGGTGAGTTCCTGTCACCAGGGCACTGTCCTTTGTCCCCCACTGTCAGTGGAAAAAATGGATCTGTGAATGCAGAGCTGGGGTGAGCAGTTCCATGTGTAGAATTTTGACATCAGTACTTTAAAACTCAAGTTCCTCACCCCTATTTTTGACCCATTGCTGCTTTGTGCTCAGGTTTGTCTCAGCATTAGCCCCAGCCCCTCAGCCAGCAACACAAGGGTTTTGCCTGTGCTGTTAACTGTGCTCTCTAATTCATGCACGGAGCAGTGATTTAGTGGCAATAAACCTCCACAGCTCTGAGCTACCCTTGGATGAGGAGAGTCTGCACTGGCCTGTGACTGTTTAACCAGCACTGCCTTGTTCTCCTGATCCCCTGCACATAAAGGAGATTGACATGGCAGAGCAATGGGAAGTGCTTGGCATTAGGGTTTGGAGTGAAAGACAAACAGCACCAATGACACTGGAAGCATATGGCACTGCCTGCCTCCCCTGCCAGCCCATCAGCAATCCATTGGTGTTATGAGGCACTTTGGAGGCTTTAAAGCATTAAAACCTCGCTGCTGTGTTGTGTGTGTGCCTGAGAGCTGCCAGTTAAAGCAATGGAGCTGGTGGTGTGACTGATGTGTCACAGCCCTGGCTCTGTGAAAGTAAAAATGTAAAAGTGTGGACAAGGTGGATTGAATGCAGCACAGCAGAACAAACCTTAAAGTGGGACAATGAAGGTGGAAATAGGACTTTATTTATGAGAAACCTGGAGAGCAAACAGAGTAAAGCAACAGATAATTCTTCTATTCAATTATACATTTGAGAATATTAGGATTTCCTGCCTAATGAAACTGCAGTAGTGTATCCCAGAATTTGTTGTGAAAATTCAATTAAAGTGTTCACTTTAGTATGCACCAAACAAGATCTCTTCAGGGGGCTCCACCCCACAATTGCTATTTCCCCACCATCTCTGTGGTGTGAGCTGTTATTTTTGTGGCCAGCATCTCACCTCACGTGGGGATGGTGTGGAGAGATGGACCCAGAGTGTGGTTTGAGTGTTCTTTGAGCAAATACACACACTGACCATTGGTTTCTGTTATATTGGTTTAAAAGTTTTAAACATGGTTGCCTGGAAACTCATAAGCATTCAGGTGTTGGTTCTACTTTTTAATGAAGTATTTGTTAATCTCAGTCTCTTAAAGGTCAAGGGAATGCTGGCTCAAACCACACATTCCTTTTGATTGAATTTCTTGGAAATATTTGATCAATTTGCTGTAGAATAAAAACCAGCATTCTCTGGGGCTTTATTTATCTCTTTCAATTTATGTCCTTCCTATTTTGCACCAGACTTTTCCTCCCAGAGATGCAGATCTGGTGAGACAGCTCTGCTGTAGTGTGAGACTGTTTGTTCATGGTTTGTTTTTTTTTTTTTTTTTTTTTGNTTTTTTTTTTTTTTTTTTTTTTTTTTTTTTTGCAACTTGAAAGCAGAGGAAAGGCAAAAGCTCTTTGCATATTTTCTTTTAACTTGCCAGTGATTAAAGGTGTCGTGTCAGGCAGTGATAGCCTGACTGAAGGCTCAGCTCTGCTGTGCAATGATTACAGCTCAGGGTGTGGGAGGGGGCCCAGCAAAGCAGAGAGTCACAGGCACAGTTTCACCAGGAGAGGGTGGAGGGATGGGAGAGAGGCCAGAAGATTCTGGAAGCCGGGAGGGGCAGGGATGTGTGGATACAGGGATATAGGGATGTGTGGGTATATGGGTATATGGATAAATGGATACGGGGATATAGGGATACAGGGATATGTGGAAATATGGGTATATGGATACATGGATGTATGGGTGTATGGATATATGAATATATGGATACAGGGATATATGGATGCATGGATGTAGGAATATATGGATATATGGATATATTGATATAGGGATATATGGATGTATTGATATATGGATGTATGGGTGTATGGATACATGGATATATGGATACATAGATATATGGGTATATGGATATATTGATATATGGATATCTGGATGTATGGATACAGGGATATGTGGATGTATGGATATAGGGATATATGGATATATGGGTATATGGATGTATGGGTATATGGACACAGGGATCTATGGGTATATGGATATATGGATACATGGATGTATGGGTGTATGGATATATGAATATATGGATACAGGGATATATGGATGCATGGATGTAGGAATATATGGATATATGGATATATTGATATATGGATGTATGGGTATATGGATACATGGATATATGGATATATGGATATATGGATATATGGATGTATGGATGTATGAGTATATGGATACAGNATATATGGATATATTGATATATGGATGTATGGGTATATGGACATATGGGTATATGGGTATATGGGTACATGGATATATGGACACATGGGTACATGGATGTATGGATATACGGATGTATGGATATATGGGTTTATGGGTTTATGGGTTTATGGGTATATGGATATGGCCCCTGGCTGAAAGAGCCTTTCTCTGAGTCTGCTCCTGTCCCAAATGTCCTCACCCCAGCCCAAACAACCTGCTCTCATCACAGTTCTGGAGCCTCTTTTGGGGTTTCTTCATGGTGTGTTAGAGACAGAACGTGGTGCTGATTTCAGCTGAGAATTATCCAGTGCCTCACACTGCAGGGTGACATGCTCCATGTGGGAGTGGGGGTTTCACTTTGTTAGTTACCTTATTTACTTTGTTAATTACCTTATTTATTTTGTTATTTACCTTATTTACTTTATTATTTACTTTATTTGCTTTATTATTTACCTTATTTACTTCATTATTTACTTTATTTGCTTTATTATTTACTTTATTTACTTTGTTATTTACTTTACTGTCTTGGGACCTTNATTATTTACTTTATTTGCTTTGTTATTTACTTTACTGTCTTAGGACCTTCCCTGTGCTTCTGGACTGTGGGAAGTCCCCAAGAGCACAGACAGAGCCTCCAGTTATGGTGTTCTCCTTTCTCAGTCCAGTTAGACCAAATATTAAAATATACTGATATTTCTTGTCATTACAATGCCAGAAGTTTTTTTTCTCATTGTTTCTTGTTTCTGTGCAGGCATTTAAATAACTAAATCACGTTTTTCTGCTTCCTAATTCACTACAGTAAGATTTGGAGGAAAATTGAGGGTTTGAGGGGTTTTTTTACCAGACCTCTCTTGTGCTCATCCTCCTCCATTATCTCTGGAACAATTGAGTGAGAGGCAGAATTTGGGTCACTCACAGGAGCTGCTGCTGCTCCTCACAAGTTGTGAAGTGACAGGATTTGTAAATAACCAATCTGTGAGCACAGAAAATCCTCCTGAACTGGCTGGAAGTGCAACCTGTGGCACCTTGTGGCTGAGTAAATAAAAACCACAAAACAAAGTAGAAAAACTGTTGTTCACCAATAGAAATGCCTTTGTCTCACTCAGCATATTCCTGAATAAATCTCACGTTGGAATTGCTTATCAGGAGGAATTGGTACATTAATGTTCAGTTTGCATGTCTATCTAAATCCAATCATTCCATCTCTTAATAAAAGCCTGGTATTGATTTCTGCATTCTAATGTGCCTCAAGGCTCTTCTGCACAATTATGGCAAAGAAACAAAATACACACGATGTTCATGAACAGAATTATTTTAAAAAAAGAAAAGAAACAAAGCTGAGTTAAATTTATGTTCTGCAACAGGAAATATTTTCTGCAGCTTTAAATTGAACAGAGAGCTTCAGCAATGAGACACCTCATTATTTATGTGACCTTTCAAAGTTCCAGTTATTTAAAGTGGAACACAAACTTTAAGAGATATTCTCATATATGAAAAAGATAATGAGATCTATTAATAACCCTAAAACCCTGGTGAACATTTCAAGCACAGAACATGTTTCTTGAACTCTGGTGACCTTTAAAACTTGAAGAAACATCTGAAGTGAGCACACCAAAAATCCTGCATGAAGTGTTGGGAGGAGTGAAAGCTGGAATGGATTTAATGCACATCTGGGGGAAAATGACAGTGTCAAAATGTTTGTAAAGTTCCCTGAACAGAATTATTTTAAAAAAAGTGTGTTTTCAGTAAATTATTGAACCTCACCTGTTGCAGAACTTCTTTTGGGGCACAGGAGGAGAATTTTCACTCTGTGTCCCCTTTGTGAAGGATTTTGATGGGGAGGACAAAAGGGCAAAACACATATTTCTTCCCATCTCTGTTCACCTTGTGAGCAGTTCCAAAGTGAATGAGGAATGGAATGAGAATACAAAGATAAATAATAAAAATAATGTATTGTCAGGAGATGCTGTAAAATGTTTTATATATAATGATTAGTTTTACCTTAATTACATCAAAATATAATTCATTCAAATTACTGTGTGTTTGAGTGGCAAATAATTGCATTTTAAATTTCGTTGGAGAGACTTGGCAAACAAAATGGTAATTAAAAGCAGTTATCACATAAACAAAAAAGCATCAAAGCCCACAGGCTATGGGTTTTTTATTCCTGGATTTCAAAGCAAGCTAGGCAAAGTAATGATGGAGATTTATCCTAGATTAGCTGGAGTTGGAATGGAAATTAAAAATGTATGTACCATAGCTTCAGTATAAAACTCAGATAGAAATTCCAAAGTCAGTGTCAAGGTGAATTCCTCAAGACATGACACAGACCAAGCACTGGATTGTTTTGCCATCACTTGAATAATTACTTTAAAACAAATGCAATAATGATACTGCAGTGCTGTGTAACTCCTGAAGAGCTCCCAACCTGTGGGAAACACTAAAAAAGGTTATTATTGTCCTCATCATGTTCTAAATGGGAACCTGACACCCCAAATTCAGGTACAAGGTTGTACCAAGGCAGGAACAGAATCCCAGCTCTCCCCAGTTCTAAACCAGCACATTCACAGGGTGCTTTTCTGGCTTTCAAACCCAAAAACGTTTTTGAAATGACAATTTTCCAGAATTCACTATTTTACCCCCATTTGAGGCCCCCCCAATGAACTTCTCAAGCCACTGGGTGCAGGCAGAGCCTGGTTCCTCAGGAGGATAAAAACTGGGGTTTTATGCTGAGTAAAAAGTGAACAAAGCTGAGTGTGCAGCTGCTCTGTCCTGTCCCACTGGGGCTCCCTTTGTGTCCCTTGGTGGGTTCAGCTTTTCCCTCTCACTGTTCTCACCCCTCACCAGTGCAAAGGGAACACATCTGGTGAAACCAACACTTTTCCAGATTCCATCCTGAACAGGGCTTTTTCCCCTTCAGAATTATTGATATAAAAACCTTTTCCATCTCTGTTCTACTCCAAAGGTTGCTACTTTTTATTGCTGCATGATGAGTGAGTTTTTCATGAGCTGGATCCAATTTCTTTGGGATTGGTGGAAGCTTTTTTGCCTTGAGAACAGGGAAAGGTTTTATTCTTTTTGAGTCTGACTCTTATTGATTTGATGTCCCCCAGAAATCTCTTCAGAGGAATGTGCTCTCCTTACAGAGGTAGATTAACTGTTTGACCTTTAAGAACCACATGAAAATCAACTCTCTTTTAAATGTAAAAATGTCACCTGGTAATAAAAGGGACTTCTTAATGTGTTTGGGAGAAAACTGGAGCTTTCCTTGGTATTTTTGCCAGAGCTTCACTCTGCATTCTGCAGCTTGCCTCGTGGCAGATTGTTTCATTATACAGCAGCATCATTAATCTTTTTTATTATCACCTTAAAGATAAACAAACAATGATTTTGTTGTGTTTCACACAAGCAGTGCATTTTAATTTCCTAGGCTTGCATTATTGGCTTAAAAAACCTGCAGTGCTTCAGCTTGAAATACTGATTTACAAATGTGAGAACTCCATTGCAGTGTGAGGAGATGGCATCTGTTGTGAATATTAAACAAAGTGTGTGATTTTTATCTCTTCCACATGGAGCTCAGAATTAACTGGGAGAGCTGGTATTAATTAATTGGAGAAGCAACGACTTGTCATTCATTTTGCTTTCATGAAAATAATTGTGAAACTGAAATCTTTCCCAGGATCTGAAGGTCACATGGTGGAGTCCATTCTAGGGATAATAATTGAAAATTCAGGTGGTTTGATGATCTACCTCTGCAATGCTTTTTTTTTTTTTATTTTGCCACCTCTCAAAATGTTGTTTATCCTTTTTGTGTCTCACAGTGAAAGATAATAATCCTGCTGATTATGATGAATTAATTATTTATGTGGATTAGATACAATTTGCTCAATTCTAGAGTGTGGCAACACAGAGAGGTGACGTTTATTGGCATTTATTGCTACCAGTGCTGTGATTTGAAACTAACAGGATAATTGTGCCCTTCATAAATGGAATAAGTGAGAACTCTTCTGGGGATGTCCTCATTAAAATTGTGGCCAGTGGAATAAAGTTTTTGTTGCATTCAAAGCCAAGACATTGCAGTCCTGGGGGGGAAAAAGCATCAAAAGCAAGACAAAATGTTGTGATTGAGACAGAGATGGAACTGGTGCATCTGTAGGGCTTTGGGAAATGATGGAAATGGCCAGAACTGGAGGATGGAGTTGGTTTAGAATGTTTTTCGGGGAAATCCAAACAGGTATTTCTGTTGTTCCTTGGCTCAGGGGTTCAGAGCTCTGTGTTCTCACTGCTCCTCCAGAGCCAAATATGACAAACTGAAATGTGCAGGTGAGAAAATGAGTGATTTCAAACAATCCTGCACAAAGCACAGGGAACCAGAACTGTTCCAGAAACAATGAATACAGCAAAAATGGATCATGAGTGGGATTTAACTCAAAGATTGCCACATTCTGCTTTGTCCCAGAGCACTGGCCTGCATTCACTGAGCACAAGAAGGATGTTGGTGGCATTTCTGCTCCTCTGAACCTTCCTAACTCAGAGGCTCCTCATTTTTATGACATTTTTCCATGGCAGGCAGGGATTTCTGTTCTTTTCCACCTGAGAATGGGACCTTTACAGAACAACATGCATGTGCCATGAATGAGTTTATTTTAGACTGCCTCTCTTGAAGGCTGTGCCTATTTTTAGCCTGGTTCAGTCGTGGCTCCTGAGGAGCTCTGCAGACTGTGTTTCTGTAAGTGCTCAGGGCAAAAGCACCACATTTCCTTCTCTTCCTTGGAACTGCTCCAGAGCCAATTCAGTTGGATCTGCCTGCTGCTGCTCTGGAAGTGACATCTGTTCAAATTTACACTCTTTATCACGCCTGACACGTTGTTTGTGTGTCTGTTTACCCCAAGCCCCGCTTCCAACTGCCTCCTGCAGATAATTTGGGATATTTTTTTTTCCCCTCCAGTCTCTCACAGGTTGCTAGGCATTGAATTGCTGCATTTGCTGGGATTTTTTTTATTTCTTTTCCTGGGCTTTGGAGAACAAATGAGGGGTCTGGATGCCACCTGTGAATCAGGAGATAAACTGGGAAAGGGGGATGAGCAGTGACTGGGTTTGAGGGGAACACCAGCAATGACCTGTCAGGGTGTCATGGGCACTCAAATCTATGCATCCAGTTTGTAAAATATGTGGCTGCTCTAACAACACCTGGAATGCAGAGGTGCCTGCTCTAACAACACCTGGAATGCAGAGGTGCCTGCTCTAACAACATCTGGAATGCAGAGGTGGCTGCTCTAACACCTGGAATGCAGAGGTGGCTGCTCTAACACCTGGAATACAGAGGTGGCTGCTCTAACATCTGGAATGCAGGGGTGGCTGCTCTAACAACATCTGGAATGCAGAGGTGGCAGCTCTAACTCTGCCTGGCAGGGCCGTGTCGCTGCTGAGGTGTTTAATTCTCTGTACAGCAGGGGGCAAAGCGACTCAAGAGAAAAGGGAACCAATCGAAGATGGAGATTCTGAAAGAGTGAGCTCCCTGTAATGAGATCTAAACCCCCATAAACAAAATGTCATGAACATAAAACCCCTGATCCAGTGTAAAANGCAGAGGTGACTGCTGTAACACCTTGAATGCAGAGGTGGCTGCACTAACAACATCTGGAATGCAGAGGTGGCAGCTCTAACTCTGCCTGGCAGGGCCGTGTCGCTGCTGAGGTGTTTAATTCTCTGTACAGCAGGGGGCAAAGCGACTCAAGAGAAAAGGGAACCAATCGAAGATGGAGATTCTGAAAGAGTGAGCTCCCTGTAATGAGATCTAAACCCCCATAAACAAAATGTCATGAACATAAAACCCCTGATCCAGTGTAAAACCTGAGCGGAAAGGGCAGCCCTGGAAATAAAACGTGACTCATTTGGGTTTCCCTGTGACTGCAGTGATAACACAGCACGTTCCAAAGGAACTCCTGGTGTCCTTTGGGTTTGTGAGCAGAGCAAATGCAGACCAGGGAACAGGAATTGCACTGAAGTGACCAAGGACAGGGAGTTAAACCATGGCCCAAAAGCCTCTTCAGGTCTGGCACAGAGATCCCGGTGTGATCCTGCCACTCTCCATGGAAATGCAAACTCTCAACTTGTTTTGCAGCACTAACTGTTAAAAAGAAAAGCTTTTCTTTAACACCAAGGTGGAGCCAAACTTTGGAAGAACTTTTTTGCAATCCCTTCTCTTCTGCACATTGCAGCAGTGTCTGACCCCTGGGTTAGCTCTGCTCTCATTTGCAGCATGGGTAATTAACCTAATTAGCCTGGTTTTACTCCAAGGGCACACGTGCCAAGTGTTTTGGAAAATGTTCCTCAGGACCCACACACTGGGACAGGAACTGCCACACACCAGGATCCCAAATGTCCTGCAGCATCCATTGCTGCAGCAATAAATAAAACTCAAAGATTGAAGTATTCCTATAGGTACAGATAAATTATTTAACTTCAGATCTATCTTTAAATCAGAGTATCTGTGTTAGTTTGGAGGTTTCTTTGTTTTTCCCATTTCAGCAATTTAGTAAATATTATTGTATTTTTTTTCTAGTAAAATCTTGATTCAGCTCAATGCTGGTAATACACAACCCTTTCATGACCCTGGCCACGTTTGTGAATTGGAAGATCATACTCAAGTGAATAAGCATTTCAGATTAGCACTTCATTCACATAAAGCTAAGGTTTCAAAAAGATTTTTAGGGAAAAGAAATTAGTGGGAGACATCACAGTGTTCTGATTAAAGTGGAGTTTCTTTGGGCTTTGCAGTCACAGAACCTCACATATGGAAACTGCAGCTGGTCTTAATCTGCTTTCAGGAGACTGGTGCAAATATTAAAAAGTAATGAAGTAACAAGATTGTTTGTTAATGCCACATAAAAGTGCTAATTACGCTTCATTTCCTGCCTACAGCTAAACCCCAGAGACACTGCCTGGGGGATTGTTCAGTGAGCTGCCTCAGAGGCAGCGGGGAGGAGCTGCAGGGCAGGGTTTGTGTCCCAGGGCTGGTGTGACAAAGGAAGGACAGCAGCCAAGAACCTCGTTCAGTTCACAGAAAGTTCATTATTGTCCTGTTGGTGATCCCAGCCGCCCCTCTGAGGAGGAAAGGAAAGGGTTCCATTCCCAACTGCCCTTTTGCTGCAAATCCAGTGTACAGTCATGTCTGATGCTGTCAATGGTTTTATTGGGGCTTTCACATTTCAGGGCCATCAGGATGATTTCCCCCCAGCAGTTACACCTGAAACAGCCCCCTCTGTGTCACACTGGCTGGGAATAGCTCTGAGATGTTGTACTTTGCTTTTCTGGTTGTTTCCTCAGTGTTAGGGACAGGCAGTGAGAGAGTCTGCAGAAATATCATGGTGAGCATTGAAGCCTTGGGGGAAACCAGCACCTGGAGAAGATTTTTGTCCTGTGATTGGTGTAAATATGTTATGTTCTATTGTTGAGCTTTAAAGAATTTCTATTACACGAATATATTTGGCTTTAAAAACTGATTTCTGCCTGGAGTTAGCCCTGGCACTGGCACTGCAGACCCATTGCTGGCAGAAGTTTCTTTTTCAGGAACAATCAGCACTCGGGCTGTGACACCCTGCATTGTCTTTGGCACATTTCTGATGGCCCCAGCTCCTGATCAGCTATTGAGTGACTATAAGGACCCAGAATATATGGCCATTTTTACATGGGGCAGGCAGTAATGCCTGCAGTGGGAAGAGCAATAAAACACATTTATTGGCTGCTGGATGAAGAGTGCATTGAGTAAAACGTGCCCGTCCCTCCTGGCTGCACCTCTGCCAGGTGTTAACCATTGCTGAGGTGGGGAAAGGGGAACAAGGAGCTCTCAGAAATCCAAAAAGGAAAAAGTCCATCAGTGCCTGTTAGACAAAGTGTTTGGAGCAGAAATAAAGCCTCCATTAGCTCCTACAAAGCTGATTTCTTAATTATAATGTCCAGCGTTTCTTTTAATTTATCTGTGGGTGCACAGTAAAACCAGATTTCCACAGGAGCTAGGCAAAGAAATCCTGAGTTCACAGAATTTGTTGACTTCATTGGTTTATTTATGATTTCCTCTCAGAATGCTGTATTGTGTTGAGAAATACATCTGTTCTGGGAGATTTAGCATAATCAAATTTTTATAAAATCCTTATTAGTTTAGGGAATTGCTGAGCTGTAGAATCTCCTATATGCACAGCAACATAATTTGGTTTATTTTAAGCTAAACAAAGGCACATAAAGGATATGGCTTTACTGCCTTTTTATCATTTGTTGGACTTTTAACCAAATTTGAACTAATTTTGCTTTTAAATTGTGCCTATGCAGTGGTGAAATGGAATAATGATGCAATGCATTTCTCACCTCCCCTCTGTGCCCTGCTATAGTTTTCATTTGCTATTAGCAATGATATTTGTTAGAACAGGAATGCATTTCTATTGCACTCAGGAGCCCAGTTGTGCTGCACAGCAAACACTGCCTGAGGAATCACCTGAGAATTCTGGCTGATCATGGAATAATTGTGTGTGAGCTGCTCCAGCTTTCCTCCTTGAAATCCTCTTTGTTGTGAAGTGAAACACGGGTTTGTTTTTTCAGAGTATTTTCCTCACAATGTCCTGCAGGCAGCTCTTCTCTCTGGCACTGAGAATAACAATGCAATGGTCACAGAATTCCCTCCAGCTGCCCCTGGAACCTGGGCATAAAGTGATGGACATGCTCTGTGACAAATAGACTGTACACTGAGCTCATTCACCTTTGGCTCTATTTTTAAAAAAACCAAAGGCTTTTATCCCCAAAGTGACTGTGAGTGGTTTATTTACACTTCCTGTGCTGCAGTGGCAGCCTCTGCCAGAGGAGCAAGATGTAATTTTTACCCTAACAGAGTTTGGAAAGGATTGTAAACTCTGAATAGGTTTATAAACCTGGATTTTTACCCTTTTCAATATTCTGGTTTTGGGTTGGCTGCCTGAGCTGCCTGTCCCAGGTTCCTGGTGCTGTTAAAGGGAGAGAACAGGGATGGCTGATGAAGCAAACTGCAGGCACTGGAGAGGGCAGGGCAGCACATTCACTGTGATCTCCCTCTGAACACAGGGGACATCGAAATCCTGATTCTTGTGACAAAGGATATAATGAGGACCATAAATAATAAACAGCACAACATGAATCTGTGTGATAATGATTGTGACAAGCATAAAAGGGAGAAAATGCTCAACTCGTTCTCACTGTACTGAGGAGATGTTTCCTTGGATGTATGTTCTGAAATTCTGTAATTGTAAGGAAGAAGAAAGGGATTTTAAAGCATAATTGGATCCAGTCAGGAGCTCAGCTAAGCCATCTTCCATGGGCACTCTTTAGAACATAACATCTTTGCATGGAAGGCATTTGTGCAGAAATGCAGATACTCCCAATAATGTGAATAAAAATGAGATTGCAAGAAGGTTTGTAGACCTGAAATAAAGGAAAATGAAATATCTGACTTTGGGAGGGTTGGGTTGAGAACTTTTCTGAAAACCATCTGATTATCCATGGCCTCTCAGCTGAAATGAACTTCAGAGATTATTCTGGGTTGCTGAGCTCTTTTTGAGGATTGAGGTGAAATTCCAGCTGGAAACCTCACCTGTGCATATTTACTCTTTTTTAATGAAAGTGAGGCAGTTAAAATTCCCATTATTGTCAAAACAATGCATTTCTCTTGCAAAGAGCATTATAGAGAAAGAGCCAATTGAAATGTTTCCATATTATTTTGTACATTATGTAAGTCCCAAGATGATTCTCAGAAACCCCAAACTCGAGCAGAACTGTGCTTCCTGAAAGATTAAATGCTTCTAAAAACCCCAAACTCGAGCAGAACTGTGCTTCCTGAAAGATTAAATGCTTCTAAAAACCCCAAACTCGAGCAGAACTGTGCTTCCTGAAAGATTGAGGCTGGAGCAATGAAAGGTCTGCTCACAGCTGTGGCTGTGCTGTGGCTGTGCTGCTTTGAGCCAGCTTTGCACAAGCTCCAGTTCCTGAGAGTTGCTAGGAAACAGTGAGGATGGAGTGTGGCTCTGTGTGATTGGCTTTTCCTAATTAGCAAACAATAAATGTTCAGGAAAAAAAAAGAAGTTAAGCTGAATGGGAGTTGCTCTGGAGTTGTGGCTGGGTGGGAGTGGGCAGGGCTGATTCCCTGTGCTCCCTGAACCTCTGCTGTGCTCAGGCCAGCAAGGTCAGGGCAGAGGCAGCCTGAGCTGGGCTTAGCTGGGCTGAGCTGGGCTGGGCTGGGCTGAGAAGTGTCCAGTTAAATCAATAACAGCTCCTTGAGCAGCCAAACTGCTGCAGGCAGCCCTTCCCACTGACAATCCCATCTGCTGGCTGCTTTATTCTGACTCCTCCTGGGCTCTGGGTGACCAAAGGGAGGCTGGAGAGAGGCAGCACGAGGAGATTTGGGGAGAACATTTTATACAAAATGTCCTTGGTGTGCCCATTGTGAGAGGCAAAGATCACACTGCTGCACTGAGAGAGGGAGAAATTCTGGGGAGGAGGAGATGAGGGAGTGACCCAGAGGAGAACACCAAGGGACAGGGCTGGGGGGATCTCCTGCCTCACTCCTGGGGCCTCCAGTCTGGAGGATTCCATTTTCAAACATTTAAGTGTACAGCACTTTCTCTAGTAGCTTAAATGAACACAGGTCCTGCTGCAGAGTATTGTATTCCCAGCCTGAACAGCACAAAATCCCTGGATTGGCTCTGAGTTCCAAAAAACACGGAGGGAGCTTTATTAAAATGAAAAAAGGCGAAGGGAGATTTATGAAAATGAGAATTAGTTCGAGAAGAGATGTTGTCTGAGGTTCAGCTGCTCGTTGTTCCCTGCATTAAGGATAAAGCACTCTTGCCAAGGCATATTTTAACCTCTAATGAGCTGTGACCACGTTTCTGCTGCTGAATCCTCTCAAAACTCAGCAAATAAACAGCATTTTTCTTTACAGCTCTCAAGTCCTGTGTAACTGGCTGCTGTTGTTTTTTCTGGCCAGAACACTTAGGAAAACAGTGAAATATCTCATCCAGGCATGGGAACTCTTTCATTTCCTTGCATTGAGTGGCTGCAGCTCCCAGCAGAGTGTGTGGAGTTCTCCAGGAGCCTGAGAGCATCCAATGTCCTGCTTTTCTGTAGCACAGCACTCCCCTTTGCTGGCTGCCACTTGTAATCAGCATTTCAGCTTCCAACAGGATTTAGTTAAGAGAAAAAAAAGCAGCTGGAAGTGTTGGGATGATGAGTTAAATGAGGGAGGAACCTGGATGCTGTTCCCTGTTCCTTTAGAGGATGTTTTCTGATCTACAAAGGGATTTTAATACATTAAAAACATTTCAGTAATATTTTTTTTCTTACATGGTCAAATAAACAGCTTGCAAGATGAAATGTAATATATTGCCTCTAATTTAAGATGCAAGAAATTATGCTGATGAGGCCCAAAATGAAAATAATGGTAGAAGTCCACCCAGAAGCAGCACTCCCAATTCTTTGTTAATTCACACTTGTTATCACATGTGTTTAGTGAAAATGCCTTTTAATCATTACTGGTAAAACAACTATTTCCTCATTATGAAGGACTTTAGGACTTCTCTTGCTGCGAGTGTGTATTTAACTTGTTGTTTGATATAAAATTGTTTTATTCATACCCTTTTAAAACAAACAAACAAAAAAAGCATTTATTAAATGTGCTTTTAGCTGCACAAGAGAGGAATTTCTCCTGAGTTCTGAAGTGCCACTGCAGGTCCAATGTCAGCTGAAGGCTGCTGCTTTGCCTTGAAATCGTTTGCTGTTGCATGGGAATAGATTGTTGTTGTTTTTGTACATTTTATTTATTTATGCAGAGAAACAAAGCCCTCAGTACAAAGCAGCGTGTAAAATTCAAACGGCAGTGAGAGAGACATAAAGCAGAGGACAAGCAGCAGATCACAGGTGATTTACTCGGGTGGTCTCAGTTCTGCAGTGCTGTTTGAGGATGGTGAGTGTGCACATGGCAAAGCCCAGCGTTTCCAGCAGCATTTAGGGATTGATTAATTAGTGCCTGGCTGCCAACTGCAAAGCCTAAAAACCCTCCTGGAGCTGCAGTGAGTGTGGCTGGGACAGCTCTGCTCGAAACCACGGGCTGCCTGCAGCAGCAGCAAATTCATATTAATGAGCTCATCATGCAGCCACAGATTTAATTGTTTCTCACCTTGCTGCAGTCAGCTCCAGCCCATTCTCTAAGTGCTTTCTAATTTGGAGGGATTGGGACTCACCAGATCTGATTGAAAGAAATGAGTGCTCAGGCTCTGACTTCAAGGCTTCTGGATAAGGACACTGTGCTCTTCTGGAGGAACAGTAATTCCCCTGCACATCTCAGAATTGCCTCTTCCCAGCCAGAGTTCTGCCCTTCAGTACATTATTCATAATTAATCAATGAATTACAGTAATAGAAACATAAATATGAACTTGCTCTTAGTGCTGAAGCCAATTAAAGCCAATAAATGAAGTGTGAGATGGATTCCAGTGGGCAGGAAAGCACACCTGGGTAATGGGATCAGCAGAGAGCTCTGCTCTGCTTCCTGCTCTCCTGAGCTGTGCCACCAAAAACAGCAGCAAAACTGGCAGGAAAAGGCTGAAACATCAGAGTCTTCATCCCTTGGAAGTGCTCTGAGGAAGAGAAAGCTCTGATTCATTCAAAATCAGCCAATTGTCCAGTGGAATAATCTCAGGAAGAGTGAACAAGCAGTGTGTCCTCACAGAGCAATGGGTGAAGGTGGATTTATTTCAGTCCAGCACTAAAACCTCAATAGATTGGGGGTTTAGATTTAATAGATTAAATTAGATTAAATTTAATAGATTAAAATGCCAAGGATTTCCCAGCATGGACTGGGCAGAACCAGAGACTGTGGTGAAAACACCTCCCAGGGGTGGCAGGGGCATTTGGAAACAATTTAATTAAATCCCAAAAAGCTCAGGTGTATGATTTGCTTTTTCTCTTCACTCCATCACATCTGCATTTAAATCTGATGTGTGCACACTAAGAAATCAACTGATCTTCCATAAATTAGCTGAAGTCCTGCTCTTTTCTTTCCCATTCTTGTCTTTTTTTCTTCATGAAGGATCTATCAGCCCATCTGTAGAAACACCAGGAGAAGCTGTAGAGAATTCTGATTATGTCAGTGTAAATACCATGAGGAAAGAATAAGAAAAGCTGTATTAGGTAACTTGGATGGAACTGCTTTGAAATATTTACTTGTGCCACCAAATTAACTTCTGTCTCATGTTTAGTATGAAGCTTACAACACTTAAACAAACAGCAACTTTATGCAGCACAAACCAATTATATTTGTTTAGCCCAGCTAAAATGCAGATGTGTGTTTTGGCTAATTTACAGGAGAGTAAACAAGGGAAGGTTGGCTCCATGGGTGGAAAGAGTTCTGGAGGGTTATTTTCTTTCAGCTGGCTGTATAATTGATACGTTTTTAATTGTAACACCACAATTGTACTGCTGCTCCCAGCCAGGGAATCTCCCAGGCAAGGCTTTGGGATTTCTGTGTGTCAGGATGAGCCAGCCTTGCCTCAGGCACAGCCACGGGCTGGGAACGCTCGGGATGGATGGAAAAGGAGGCAGATGGACACCTGTGAGCTCATCACCATCAGCAGCCTGAGCGGGGCTCTGTGACAGAAACCGGTGTAAAAAACGCACCAGAATACAAAGGTGAAAATGGACCTTAAATACAGGTGTGAGAATGAGGTGTGGTGATTTCCGAAGAGTTCCTCTCATTACAGAGCCACCAGTTTAACAATCGGGTCCTTCAGGAACCGGGACCGAGGCACTTTGGTCAGGTGTTCCCAGGGCTCCCTTGTGTTAAACACTGAGAGGAAAAATCACCAGGGCTGTGGAATCTCAGCAATTCCGGCCACCCACAGCAGCACCAGCTCCTGTTCTCACTTTCACCTGCACTAACTGGTGTGTTCCAGCAAGGAATTGATCCAGCTTGTGAAGGAGCTTTCAGGTGTTTTGGTTTTTGGTTTTTTTTGTGTGTGTTTTGCTGGGTTTGTTTGTTTTGTTTTGTTTTGTTTTTTGAGGTTTTTTGGGGTTTTTCTTTCTTTCTTTCTTTTTTTTTTTTTTTTTTTTTGGTCTGGGTTTTTTTGTGGTTTTTTTTTGTTTGTTTGTTTTTGGTTTTGTTTTTTGCTGGAGCAGTTCCCAAGTTTATCCCCTTCTGGTCCCACAGGAGCAGAGATGAGGCAGCAGCAGGGCAGCCACGGGCAGGGAGGGGTGCAGGTGCACTGAAGAAATCACATTTGGATGGATTCGATGGGGATGGAGCCCAGCAGAGGGAGAGCCTGGGGAACAGGGAGTCAGGGGCTCCCAGTTTCAGGAGCTCTGCACCAGTAAAGGAGAGCAGAATGCAGCCTGCAGAGGCAGTAGGTGGTAGGAAAATAAAAATAAATAAGGCTGGAGAGCTGCCCTCATGATAAGAACTGTTAATCAGGAGGACATTTTCTGCTCTGAAAGCTTCATGTGATTTACCTGAGATAAAAGCCTTGAAGTGCAGCAGCTGAGGAGGATATGCTTGGGGAATTCACAAAGAGGCTGGAGAAACTATTAGTTTGAACCATGACAGGGCCTTTTCATCATTTTCATTCGTGCCATAAGACACATTGAGGTAGTATATACACTTAGGAAACTAATTACTATGAGCCTGGCAGGCCAGAGCCAGATTACTCACTGAAAACAAATCTTCTGAAGGATCAAAGTATTAAGAGATTTCAAAATGCCAGTGAGTTATGATGCCTGTCAGTTTTCAATACCAAGCAATGATAAAACCAAGTGGCTGTAACAAATTATTTTGTGTCCAGTTGAATAGATAATGATGACTATCCATCCCAAACGTGCTGCTGCTTAAAGTTCAGTTGCTGCACTTTTTGTTTGGAGCTGCACCAAGCAAGGTGCCAAGCTCAGCTGTGATTGTGCTGTGACAATTCACCTCATGAAAGTGAAATTAATTGAAAATTACGAATTCAGCTTTTCCAACAGGAAAACCCCTAATTCAGCAGGGATTTGGGGAGCATTTCAAACATTCTGGTTTTCTTGCAGAGCTGTTTTTTTCTCCTGAGGAAACCTTGCAATGGCCAGGTGAGCTCCAAACCAGATGTTCCAGGAAAGCAAGACTTCTTTAATTTGGGTGGGCAGAGTCACAGTTCCTTAGAATGAACAGGCTGGGCTCAGTGATTCCCTGAGAGTGCAGGGAATTGTGTGCAGATGGAAAAGGAACTGGTGATGGGTTTGTGGCCACAGTGAAAGGGGAGCTCATGATCTCACTGCTCCCTCAGCAGCATGACAGAAATCAGTGTCAGGCTGGGTCACCTTTGCACCTGGCAAAGAAAATTGAGGGGCTTTGGGGTTTGGGGGCTGCTGGGGTTGATTTTTTTTCTTTCTTTCTTTTTTTTTTTTTTCTTATTCTGTTGCCTTTTGCTGCAACGGGAAGTTGGTCACACAAGAATATCCAGGTGTAGGTAAAGATGATGACATTATTGTTGTGTGCACCTCAGGCACAGTCCCTTGGAGAAAGAGGAGTTCTCAAAGCCACTGAAGAAGAAGGAGTTTGAAATAATGTGTTTCCAGTGAAAGCCTTTGCTCTTGGAGAGTAATTTCAGGCATCAAGCAGTGGGGTTATTGGACTTACTTTTTTCCTGCAGTCACATTTTCCTCTGTATTACACTGCAGTATTAAAAAAAGGGGGGATAAAAAGAAGAAAAGGAAGTGGTCTGGCATCAGAACAAGTGAGAAGTGAACTGTGGAAACATAAAAGATACAGGAAATTCGTGTCTCCTTGTTTCTGAGATTGCTTCAGGGGAGTGGGGATTTCTGTATTATTTTTACAATGGATCAAAACAGCAACAGCAAACTCCCTTCAGCCTTATTGATTTAAATTTGTTAGCCAAGGGAAACCATCAGAATCAGTAAACAGAACCTGCTCTTTTGTTTGCTTTAATGAGCAGCTTGAAGCTCGCTTGCTGCACACGGTGGTGGGGTTTGGCACGTGTAATTTATAATTACAGAGCAGCTCCTCACAGCGTGGCACCTCCCAGCAGGCTGGTGTCACCCCCGTGCCTGTGGGTGTCACACCAGGGCCCTGCTGGCAGGAGGAGCAGAGGAGCTGTCAGGAGAGTCTCTAGACAGCCCAGACTGACTCCAGGATAAACAGAGCTGTGCTGGCCTGAGCAGATTTGCAGATCCAAGAGCAGTGAAACTCCCTGTTTTCCCCTCTGAGTCTGGCAGGTCCCTGTGTGTGTGAGGAGTCACATTCTGCCTCCTCTCGGATACAGAAACTGTCTGCTGGAGCCCTGACTGAACAACATGCTGCTTAAAAATGGATAAAATCATCATTTGTTTGGGAAAGCTGATCATGGCATGAATTGCTGAGCTTGGTCCATCTTCCTCAGAATCTGACTTCTGATGGCAGCTCATGGCAGACACTGGCAACTGCAAAGTACATACATGAAATATAAAGTTTTCATGCTCTTCTTCTTCCTGAGGTCAGATTTTAAACTGCCCTGCTTAGATGTCAGCTTAGGGGATGAGATAGAATTTTCTGTTTAGTGCTCTTTCCCATGATTGTAGCTCAGGATGTCCTTCCAATAGCAATGTCCAGTCCCAAATGTCACAGGACAGGCTCCTGCCTGCACACCTGCAGTACCTTGTGGCAGGGAGTCTCACAGTGAAATTGGACAGTGAGAGCATTTGTTCAGTGTTTCCAGTTCCCCCATCTTTCATCAGCTTCCCTTTGACTCCATGAATATGATGTGTGTGGAATGGTTAATGCCACCTCCATCTTCGCTGCCATTTCACTTCGGGATGTGCCCTCTTTGTGTCCTTTGTTATTTGTCTCTTTTCCAAGACAAACTGCTTAAGCTTCCCTCTCTCTGTGATAGTTCCTCTGTGCCGGTATTGCCTTTATTGTGTTCCTTCAGAGCAGCCCGTGGCGTTCCAGGGGAGGCTGAATTAGGATGGATTGCACATCACCTTCCTCTCACACCCAGAGCCTCACAACAGCCACGGCCAAACCTGCCAGGGCTGCCAGGACTTTCAATCCTTTCCTCCCCCGTGCACTCCTACCCACTGCCCACTCACCCAGGGAATGGCAAAATCCACCCCCAGACTCCTCCAGGCTTTCCCTGAATGGAATTTGTTACTTGCAAATGCTGCTTTGCTGCTGTTCACCTGCACTGCCATGAATAAATACATTAAACTTCAGATTGGATATGGAACCTTGGGGCATTTCACTGGTCAATGCATTACACTTGTCACAAATGATTAGCTTGTGAAACCCTGGTGCTTTTGGGTCATTAATCCTTTCTAATGTTTACCTTGTTACTGTATTTTATTGACAACAGGCAAACAACATTTTTGGTGCTATGCACATATTTTGCTAAATACAGGGAGAAAACTTGGGAACAAAAACTACTTACTAATCCCTTTTTTTTGTTAAATCCTTTTTACTTGGAGCAATGTTGTTGGTTTCATCACAACAGAATAAATTGGTTTTTTGTGTGCTGAAGCCAGAGTGAAAATTTCTCTCAAACATGGCAAACATTCAAATTGAAATCACGTTTTATGACTGCACATTAACCCTCTTGCTCCCCTTTCCTTACAAAATCCTGCTGATGGGGTTGGATAACCCTAGCTCCAGTTCTAGCTCTGAGCTCAGCTTTTTCACTTTATTCTCTTTGGAAGGTTAAGCCCAAACACGAGCCCAGAGGAGGCTGTTCATGGCTGCTGGAATCCAGTGAGTTCTGAGCAGGTTCTGGGTCTCTGATGGCAGCTCCACAGTTCAGCAATGCCACCTGTGCTTGAGAGGAATTCTGAATGCAGAATTCCCCTGAAACCTGTCCTTGTTCCTGCCAGATGGGAACTGAGGGGTAAAATCCCTAAAAATGCCCTGAGGCAAAGGCACCGTGTGCACACAAACTGCCTCAGTGCCAGCAAGGGTTGGTGCCTCCCTTAGCCTTTAAATGAAACTCCAGCCTTTGTTTGGCACAAGGAACGAGGGGTGAAGCCTCACTTCTTTTGTGAGGAGAAGGAAAATCCTCCTGCCTGCTGGATGCAGACACAACATCCTTCCCTTGGCCCAGGAACATCTCAGTGCTCTCCTCGGCACTCACACACACACACACACACACGAGGACTGTGCACACTCATCTGGGCACTCACACACACACACAGGTGCTGTGCGCACTCGCCTGGGCACTCACACACACACACACACACACAGGTGCTGTGCACACTCACTGCTGCTCCCAAATTCCCAACAGGCTGGAAACCGAGCGGGGAGGCAAAGGGGAGTGCTGGGGGTGAGGTGCCCACAGGTGAGGGAGAGCAGGAGAGCAGGGATAGGGCTGAGAATGTGAGGGGCCCACAGGTGAGGGGTGTAGGACAGCAGGGATAGGAGTGAGGGGAATGCAATTAAAAAGACATCTTTAAAATCTAAATATACTTGAAATGGGATTTTTTAGGTGCTCACAGGTAGGGGAGTGCAAGGATGGGGCTGAGGGCTGTGAGGGGCCCGCAGGTGAGGGATGTAGGAGAGCAGGGACAGGGCTGAGGGGTGTGAGGTGCCCACAGGTGAGGGGTGTAGGACAGCAGGGATAGGAGTGAGGGCCGTGAGGTGCCCACAGGTGAGGGAGAGCAGGATAGGGCTGAGGGCCGTGAGGGGCCCGCAGGTGAGGGGTGTAGGAGAGCAGGGATAGGAGTGAGGGCCGTGAGGTGCCCACAGGTGCTCCCAGCCCGTGCCCAGGCAGGATGGGGGCTGTAAAACCCTGGCCCAGCTGCTCAGGAGGCTCGGGGGCTCTGCTGGCCGTGTTGTGAGGAGGAAAGGTGGAGCTGCACTAAGGTAAGGTGATACACGGGGGACAAACAGGGCCGGGAGGTTGTGGGAGGGATGGGAAGAGGGAAAAGTGCACAGAAGGAGCCCNGGACTGAGGGCCGTGAGGTGCCCACAGGTGAGGGGATGCAGGAGAGCAGGGATAGGAGTGAGGGCCGTGAGGTGCCCACAGGTGAGGGGATGCAGGAGAGCAGGGATGGGACTGAGGGCCCTGAGGTGCCCACAGGTGCTCCCAGCCCGTGCCCAGGCAGGATGGGGGCTGTAAAAGCCTGGCCCAGCTGCTCAGGAGGCTCGGGGGCTCTGCTGGCCGTGCTGTGAGGAGGAAAGGTGGAGCTGCACTAAGGTAAGGTGATACACGGGGGACAAACGGGGCCGGGAGGTTGTGGGAGGGATGGGAAGAGGGAAAAGTGCACAGAAGGAGCCCGTGGGTGTGTGGGGCTGCCCGTGGGAAGGGCACAGAGGGAAGGTCACTGCACTCGGGGGTTTTTAACCCCTTTGGTGTCAGTCCCGCCTCCACCATCACACGAGGCGTGTGATAACGGTGCCGTTTGAGGAAATGCTGCTTGAGGGACCTTGTCTGTCTCCCCTTGTAGGGCAGGGGACATAAGCAATCCTGTGTTCCTATCGGAATGCAGCGGCCTGGCGTTCCTGGTTATCTCTCCTGCCATCAGGAGGAGAGGTGACCTGACAGGGTGGAGAGTGTGTTTAATTCTCCTGATGGAATTCAGTCTCTTTAAAAATGAGGGACGTGCTCAGCCCCTGATCCCTGGCATGTGACGGGAGCCCCAGCAGCTCTCTCACTGAGGAGGCTGTTTTTGTGTAAAGCTGGTGTTTGTGTAAAGCTGGTGTTTGTGTAAAGCTGTGTTTGTGAGGCTGTGTTTGTGTAAAGCTGGTTTTGGGAGGCTGTGTTTGTGATTCTGTGTTTGTGAGGCTGAAGCCCGGCCGGCCCCGCAGGGCCCCCCCGGCCAGGCAGGCCTGAGGTTCCCCTCAGGGTTTGGAGTGCCGCTGCCGAGGTTTCCCGGCTTTCCTCCCCTCCTGTTTTGTGCTGAAATGCAAAGCACACATCGCTGGGGGCTCTCCTTAACAGCCTCCTTGTCACCTGCGGTGTCTTTGGCAAATCAAGTTAAAGAGGAAGGCATTTTGGAACTTGTTATTTCACTTAACTGTTCCTTAACGACCGTCTCAGGGATGGCAGTGCCTGAACTCTTGATGTGTTTCAGCGTTCTTGGTATTTTTCCTCTCAGAAAGGCGAGAGGAACAATTACACGTCTTTATTTTTCTATGACTTGATGAAATACTGAGAACTGAACCTATATAGGTGATTAATATCCTTTAGCTGTTATCAGGTATCACTTTCTAAGCAGGTTGAATTAGGCTCTAATATTAATTTACCTATCCTTATCAATTATTCAGCTTTAAAGCAGTGGTTTCTAATGAAACTTCCCTCATGGAAAAAGCTTATTTGTTTTTCATCTTTTGTGGTAGGTGAAGTTGGTGCTGCACACGGGGATTTTATCCCTGCTGGTCCCTTGTTTCAGGTCCCTTTCTAAGGGCAGTGAGTTTTGCACACCTGTTCAGCTTCTTTCTCATTAACAGGATAATGATGCGTTCTGTTGTGGCTCTCCCACCCCACAACAAAACCGTTTGGAACTGGATCATCAACTGCAGTGAGCTCCACTCTAGATGGAAATTGCTTTCCAGGTGTTGAAATTCATTATCTCACTGCAGTGGAAACAAAGCCAGGGCTAATTGGGTGATCCATGGGATGTGAAACCCAGTAAAGTGTGGTGTGAGCAGACAGTGCCAGACTGGAGCCATCGGGATTTCAGGGCAAGGAATTAATAAATACAGAGAAGTGAATGTGGATGATGTCTCACCAAAGATAAAAGAAGGCAACACATATTTTAATGGTGCTGGCCGGTTGCTGCTTCTCCAGGATGACTTATCTGAAATCTTTTGTGCCAAACGGGAGTACACAAGGACTTCTGGAACAGGGGGGGTTGTTCTGATCCCGCAGAACAAAACCAAGTCTAAGTGTTCAGTCTCAAGTATTTTATGTACTTAACAGCAAATGAACCCATCTTTGTCACTGCTTCTCCCAGTTGTGAAAATTGGGTTAAATTTAAAAGCCTAAAATTAGGCTTTTGTAAAAGGGCTTCACAATATTCAGATGGAAAATGCTGTGTGGGGTTTTGGGGTTTTTTTTTTAAGGAAGATACAATAATTTGTGAGTTTATTAGTGTTCTGATTATATTTTCTTGTGTTTGGTCAATCACACCAGCAAGTGAGTAAAATTGTGGTTTAAAAAAATTACCACGGGTTAAAAAATTATGGGTATAAAATAGTCCTAGTTCAGCTTTCCCCAGCTTCTACCCAAATCTATGTGATTTCATGAACTCTTCATGTGAAGTAGGATCAGATTGAAATAATGAAATATTGAGTTGAAATAATGAAAATAATAAGGATTACCTACAGCCTGGGAGTGCTTATAAGCAGTAAGTAACATTAATGCCGATATCCCCTTAGGCAGGTGAAAATGGAATTGTAAGTGGTGTGATGAGAGCTCTGTGGTGTTAACAAATTCATCTCCAGGTGTGCTCCTGCCTCTGACTATGCACTACAATTTAAATGTATATTCATCACTGGCTCCTGATACAACTCACCTCTCTCAAAAGCAAAGCCAGATTCTAACGAGGGTTTGTAAAAAGCGATCAGAGGGTGAATCTTGAAGAGATTGACCACTCTGTGTAATGAACTGAGAGAACTCTGTGAGACAGCTGAGGGGTTTGGCCTCCCCCTTTGACTTTTCTTTCTCACTCCTGTTTTAAAGAGCACGTTTTTGAATGCAGCACCTCGAGTCAGCCATTTGCCAAACTGGTTAAATGTCTTCAAATGGGTTAATCACATTTGAGAAATTGAGCTTGGATTATGTTGGCATGCAATATGAAATATGTAACAGAGGAGAGCAAAAATCCATATTGTAAATATTTACATGTACATGAATAAAGCACAAAGGGAGAAGGACACGGAAGAACAGTTCTGAAATACCCATTGATTTGTGATTTTGGTGATAAGTAACAAATTGTCTAAAACACTTCACATAAAAACCAACAAAACTGGGCAGAGGTGAAGGCACAATGCAACTCTCTCTTGATAAATGTGTCCAACACCACGCTGCCTCCTGCCCCAGGAAACAGAAGAGTCCAGTGCTAGACTGGACTGGGTTTGCAAATTATTCCTAAGGAAGGTTGAGGATAAATTTTTCTCCAGGTTTGTTTAACATAAATCATTCTGCTGAGTTCAGCTTAGTGATGCTGGCACAATTTCTTTTTGTCTTTCAGCTGCTCTGCAGCCCTCTCTGAATTTTGTTCAGATGAACTATTTTCTAGTATTGTTCTGAGAGAGATCACAATCTAGCAGAAGGGGAAATAAAGGCATCTGGCTGGACTCTTCTGCAACTAACCATGGCCAAGAAAGTCATTACAGCAAATTAAAAACCAAACATGGTTTTCTCACTCCTTTGCTAAATGCCACAGTTATTCATCTCTGAAAATGGACAAACACAATCTCAGTCAAGCTGTCATTATGAAGAGGAATGGGATGGAGAAGTTATCATTTGAATGCTAATCAAATTCTTATTTATCACTCTCAGCTGTGCTGGTTTGGTAGGCGTGTGCCAACAAACTTAACAAACATTTTCCCTTCCAAAGAGCAAAGTCTGTGTTTGCTTGTCTTCTCTGGGTGATTTTTGATACACATTATTAATGAGAGACAAAATAGAATATAATGAAATGACAGGCTTGGCCTTGCTGAGGGCACAGCCTGTGGGACAACGCTGGCAGAATGGCTGTGTCACATCTGACCGGGAAAGATTTGATATGTCATTATATACTTAGATATCTAATTAAATACTTCAGAAATACATTAAACAACTTTTCTAATGGCCGTTTTGCTGTCTCAGATCTTGCTGAGGACAGGCTGCCTTTTATCTTTGCCTTTCAAGGAGTGACCTTGCCCTGGAGCTGCTCCAGCCTCAAAGGAAGGGTTTGAGGTGTTGGATTCAGGTGCCTTTAGTGGCTCCAGAGCACCGCTCACTGCTCTGGGCACATCCCTGCAGGGAGTTTGTGGCTCCCCAGTGCTGGGTATTCAGGAGAAAATAAAGCATTGATTTTGTGCCACGCTTGATGTTTGCCTCGCTGCTGGAGCTTTAGCCCAGCCCAGGTGCAGTGAGTAAGGGAATTGAACGCCTTTGGTTCCAGCAGGACTCGGAGTTTGCAAGTGGAGTTTTGTGTGTGATATCCAGAGAGATCAGGGTGATTTACAGGCACTGCTGGGCCCCAGAATGGTTCCCAGAAGTCTGAGCCCAGAGGTTCCTCAGTCAGCCACAGTAATCAGATATTTTACTGTTATGGCTCTGAGTGTCCTGCAGTGTACAGGAACTCAGATATAAAATAATTACAGGCAATTAAAGACCATTAGAGTGAGGATTACTCTGAGCTAATGACAGACTGCTTGGCTGGAGGAAAAATACCTCTAAAGTCGTTCAGGGAACACGATACCAAGTGAGGGTGGGGAAAGCAGCAAAGCTGAGATTTGAGTGGGAAGAAGCCTAAATGGATGAGGGCTTTTTCTTTTACCACACTCTCCTTTTCTTTACGTATCCCCCAATTCCAGTATCTCTTGTAATTAAGCATGTTGTTCATTAAATACATTCATTAAACTACAACATTATGCACAACTTCACTTTGCAAAATATTATTTCTCAACTCAGGAGAAGAAAAGATAAAACGTTTTGTGTTTAGCTGCTGATTTTTGTTAGCAGTGTTTTATAAAATGTATTAAAATCAATAATGCTGATTTTACAACTCTGTCAGCAAAGTGTTTTTAGTAAAATAAATATTTTAATTTACTTTTAAATAAAATTCAGCAGCCCTCAAGAGTCTGTCAGGAGAGAAGGTATTCAGCTCAGACTACTTGAAAAATATTTATCACAGATATTCTTGAACCTTAGGATTACCATAGCCCCTTCTAATTTTATGTTTAGTACAAGCAGATGAAATTCCAGCAACTTCTAATTCACCTAGAATCTCTCTAATATTTTATAATTTCTACTAACCTGTGTACAGGAGGAACAGAAATGCAATATGGGAAGAATTCCAGAGTTGTTTAAAACAGCAGATCAAAACCCCAAAAACAGCGGCACAAATGAGACCCTTTAATCAGTGAAAACCAACGTGCCCTGTGAGGAAACAGGGGATTCCAAGGAACCCAAAAAATAACTTAGTTGAAGCCAGCCACACCAAAGCCTTAAAGACCTGTATGTATTTAATGATCTCCCCTGATGTCGTTACAGCAATGATTTTTCATAACACAGACAGGGCTGCAGTAAATCTGCCAGGACTGTGAGGTGCAATGGCTTGTGCACTCTGCTTTTGTAAAGAGCACTGACACCCAATTCAGATTCAGACAGCTTTGGAGAGCTGGGCTGTCTGAGGCTGAATGGATGTCTCAGTTTGGGAGGATGCTCTCATTTCCCTTTGTCACTGGAACAAAAGTCACTGATTTCCAATGCATTCAATTGTTATCAGATAAATTACAGGGGTTTTCACTTCTTGTCTGTGTCATCCTTTTGGCTTTCTGATTACTCATGAATTTCCCTCAGTACTTCCCTCATTCCCAAATAAGAATTAAGGCCATGTGTTTCCTTGCAGTCCACAGGAGGTTTAGTTCCAGCCCAGTGGAACTTAACGAGCATTGGCTCTGATTGAGTAGAGAAGAGTAGAGTTTATAATTTCTTATTTAAAACCTCTTAACACGAGGCAGATTGTCCAAAGGTGGTGCCTCCCTCTGATTTATGATTCTCAGGGTTTGGTTGTGGTTTGTATGTGTATTTTTCTTACCAAAGCTGGTAGATATCAGTGGAAGTGAAATAATTGATAATTAGTGACAGTGACAATCAGGGTGAGGGTCTCAGAATCTCTTCCCCCCAGGTGAACCCCCCTGGGCTGGGTTTGGCAGAGTGAGATTATTCCATAAGGCCTGGCTTTGTCTGTGTCTGACCACGCAACTTGCAGTAAATTTTCTTACAATTCTTACCACTTGCTGATTGCACTAAAACCAAACCCTTGCCTTTATCTGGAGCAAACACAAGAGTTACACGTGCTGCAGTCAGTTCTGTAAGGCAGGGGACTGTGGAGCTGGTTAATAATGAATGGGAACTGTGCAGGTACCTTGTGTGCTGAAAGATTTTTCTGGAGAAATGATTAAATGCATTGAATTCCACATCTGATCAATAGGAAAAGCATTCTGGCTGTTTCTGGACCCAGCAAACATTTCCATCAGATTTGGCTCCCATCTCTAGTGAGACATATTTACAGAACTAATTTCTAAATGCTTCTCTTATCAAAGGAACTTTTTTATTATTTTTTAATAAGAAATTACTATCTTCTGAACTGCATTATTTAAAATTGAAAGAGAAAGTTATTTTCTCTCAGCTCCTTTGAAAAGTCCTTAAGAAGGTTTCCCTGAATTAAATATATTCCCTTTGATTCCAACACGCCTTGCTTTCTGCACTTAATGAAGTATCATTGTAGCACAACAGGTTTTAATTCTTTTTCCATTATCACCTTGCCTCTAATTCCACCAGAGCCTCCTAAGTGACTCTCCCCTTTGTTCAGAAGCTTTCTCTCCAGCCAAGCAGCTGCATTTTTGCATTTGTGGCACACTTGTTACCAAAGCTGCACTGCACAGGTGACACAGCAGAGCCAGCCTCTCCTCTTTACCCAATTCTGATATTGTAGGATGTTTTTGCACTTTCTCCCTGCATGCAGGCAGGAGGGATTGAGGCCAGCACTGACCAGAGCTTTACTGCTCAGGGGTTTGGGTTCCTCAGCCGTTCTGCCCTCACACGCACACCCTGAAGCAGAGATAACTGGGGGTGGTAGCTTTGGTTGGATTTGGGTTTGTTTGTTTGTTTTTGATGCTTTTAGTGAGGATTTGGGGTTTTTTACCCCCCAACAAATTCTGACCTATAGATTAATTTTTTTGAACAGGAATAATGATGATGAAAGCAGTTATGATTGCCTTGTGCAATAAAAGATGCCTTTTGTATATCACCTTAGATTAATTCAGTCCAGCCTCCAGCTGAAAGGACAAGCTTTAAATAACACATCTCAGCTTTCAATAATATCTCAGATTCTGGTGATTTTCTTTAAAAAGAGAAACAAGTGAGGCTCAGCAATATTTCCTTACAATTAAAAAAATTTAAACATTATTCTCAGCCTTGAAATCATTAAGTATCCTGTTGTGCATTTACCCTGAAGTGTATTTGTTCCTCATCCAGCTCATGCAAATACTGGATCATGATAAAGTGTGGTTTCAGAGGTAAACTTGGGCTGAAATGTTCCCAGTGTAGGTAACCTCAGCCAGACAAACCCTGTCTTTCTGGAACTGCCACTCTTTTGGTGAAGCTCAGGGCTGAGCTGTGGGTAGGAACATAATGTGTGTGATCAAATGCATGGCTTACACTATAAAACAGCTTAAAGCCCAAAAGGTATTTTTAAATCCTCTTGCTCAGGGATTTCTGAATGTAATTCCATATCTTCTTGCTGAGATAAAAATATTCTCTGTGGATTACTCTAATTAAGCAATATTAGATACAGCTTAAATCTATTTTGAAAATATGTTTAATTTTAATAAATATCACCATTCAGTTTCCAGCTATGTTTTGTGCCTAGAATCTAATAAATCCAGCTTGGTTGAGGGTTCAGCAGCCTGGCAACTTTCCATTCTGTGTCCTGGGCTTCTCTGTAGGTTCTGTTTGTTGAAATATTTAAGTAGCAGGCTAGAGGAGATAAAGGCCAAATCTTGAGAAGCTGCAGAGCATTGAGATAAAATCCAGTAAAAAATGGCCAAGACAGCATAATTAAGATGCCCCTCTGCAGCAAGAAACCTTCTTTATTTCAGTGTACTGACATTTTTGTTAGGAACACTTGTTCTTTCCATGGGAATCTCAGGGTACAATTCCATGGGTTTTTTAGGCTGTTTGAACATGGGCAGCCCAAAGAGCAGAGGCTGCTGGAGCAGGTCCTGTGTGTGCTGGGCTGAAATGTTCCCTTTTTGCAAGTGGAGCCCTCTGTGTCTCCTGTGGCAGGATTTTCATGTGGCCAAAGAGAAGTGACTGTCACAGAGTACAGCCCCTGCAGCTTAGCTTTTGCAAGAATTTGTGTTCTGGTTTGTTTTGTGGAATTTCTAATTCCATTCAAACTGGGAGCCAGAGGTATTTTGGGGGCACTTTCCTGTGCTGGCTTTGCTCCATGTGAGAGGTGTAGGACAATCAGAAGGGGAATGAACTTGAGGGATTGGGTTTGGGTGCACAAGTGAGCAGATATAAAGGAGGAAGAAAAATCACAGTGTTCTTGCCTGTATTTAAAATGTTGAGTACAGAAATACATCCTGCATATGTGTGGTTTTCTCCTCAATCTTCTTTTCCAAGGCATTATAATCTGAATGGTTCAGCATATTTAAGTTAATATAATTTAAATGCTGAGATTTAAGTTACCTCTAGTCCAGGAGCCAAAACCTCACTCTGACCTTCCCCTGAGTGAACCAAAACATTTTGTGTGACCCAAGATAACAGTGAGAAATTTAGAAACAGCATCATTTGCTGTAACATATTTCTATACGGAATGGAAAACTTTCACCTGCCATCTGGTGGGGGAAAAAATGAAAAGCTGCCTCCAAGATGTGAACTTCCTAAGTGAGGGCTACACCTGTTTGCTGCTTGCTGGTAGCACAGAAATATGAAATATGCAGTGCTAGTTCTATATAAAGGAGATTTTACACTCACATTGCTGAATTCTTCTCTCTGTATGCTACAAGAATTAGAAATTTTTTTTCCATGTCAATAGGGCAAAAGAGTAATTGGGTTCACCAGTTCTTCATATCAGCTTGAATAATAACCCTCTACCCTGCATGGTCAGAGCATGCTCACAGGAAATAAAACAAGGCAGATAGGATAGGAAAACATAAAAATGTATTGATTAAACCCTCTGGGAGATTTGGTTCTACAGTAATATTCAATCACAAGCCACCTGCAGTGCACTAAATAAGTTCTAAAAGTTTTTAATATTCCACATCACCAGATAAATCACAGAGGAAAGCACTGGCTGCAGCAGTTCTCCCTTCATCAGGAATATTGCTATAATGAGCACTGTGTTCTTCCATCAGAATTATGGGGTTTGGAAATAGGGCAGGGAAAAGTTCTCAGCTTTGCTCTTGGGAGGGAAGTTTCACTTGAGGCTGGGGAATTTGCCAGTGTGTGGTTGAGTTTTAAGTGTGCCTTTCAGTAAGAAACAAGTGCTTTTAATTTCTTTAATTTTTAATTGTGAGTCCCCCAGCAGGGACAGCACTGTGTGCATCTGAGCTGGGCTCTCTTTGTGCTGGTAAAGTTCCAGGTAAGGAAATAATTCCATTTCCATGCTGGACAAGTGAGCACAGGCCATAAAGCAGTGAGATGAACTCCCGTGGCTTCACTGCAATCTGCAGCTCTGAGAGCCTGGAGAATAAAACTCCTTTTACTGCAAACTGAGCAAACAGGCTCTGAATATCTTAGAGATAACAAATGAGAATCAGCACGAGTTTTTTCAGCCATTTCAGCCTCTTCACAGTCTGAAATTACCGCAGTGGCAGCATTTCATTAGGGTTTATCCGTAACTGGGAGTAAAAAACAATGTTGAGTTGATGGGGTGTTAACTACCCACATTAATTTATGTGAAAAAATCCGATTAGTTATCACCTGTAAAGACTTTCCTTTTGGGCTCTGGATTGTCCTCATGGGAGCTGAGCAGGAATGCCAAACACATGTTAAATACACAATCCACCCCAGAGTCTGCTGAAGAAATCTCCCTGTGAGCTTTTGGCCTTCAGAACGTATTTATCCTGAGCTATTCCCCCTCCCCTGGGAGATGGAAATGTCCACAGTCCATATTGATCTGAATGTTTGTGGAAAGAGTTTATTCTTTAGGGTTCTGGTGCAGTTCTAGGCAATATTGGGAAGTTTGGGAGTTTTACCTGCCCCTAAGGTCCTGTTCCAGTGCTCAGGGGATTCATTCTGGGGGATGTAATAGGTCTTAAGCTTGTCAGTCTGCACTATTTATTAAACCATTAAACTGTTTTCAAGTTGTTTAATAAATAAATGATGACATTTTAAAATGTCAGCAGGAGTCAATGAAATCTTCCAGACTCAGAAACTGAGCTCTAAACACGTTTGGTTCTGGTTTGTCCAGCACAGAAGGGAGGTGCCTCTGCAGCTTTTCAGTTAAAGATCCAGGATTGGCCCTAGGTACATTTCTGTAATTTTAATTTTTCTTGCACTGTAATTCATTATTGCAAATAATTTCACATCAGTCATTGCAAACACCATTAACTGGGAAAAAAAACCAACCAGAAAACCAAACAGTAACAACAAGAAAACCCTAAACCAGCCAAGAGCAGTGATAGGGAAGGTAACACTGGGCTAATTCAGATTTACAGAGGCAGAAAAGGCCTGAGCTTGGAAAAGGATCAGTGCTCGCCTGAATGCTCCTGTGTTTTTGCTCTCAAATAAGTGAGCATCACTGAAGGATTTCTTATTTTTTTCCCTTTTTACTGAGGAAAATAGAACAAGCAAACAGGAGCTTGTGGTTTTCCCACTGGAATCTCAGTTCAGGGAGATCAGAGTGCTTTACAAGACTCCAAACTTGTTCCAGCAGCTGTTTCCCCCCATAACTGTGCAGGTAAATGTTACTGGGAGCTCCAGCTTGGGAACCTCACACAAACAACACCTCCTGTATCCTGATGAGATGAGGAGTTAAAGATCCACTTCATTCCTTTCCTGCTTCAAGCTGTGAGGTTGGGAGCAGATTAATTAATTGTTTTGCTGAGGACAGTGGAGAGCCAGGAGGAGCCAGGCTTGGAAGCAGCTCAGGTGAACAATGATTGGGACCAGGATCACCTTTCGAAGCTCTGCTGGTGGCCAGAGGTTCGCAGCAGGACTTGTCCTCTCCTCCCTGAGCAGGGACAGGGACAGGGACAGATCCCCAGGGGACACGGTGGGATGTGGGAGGAAATGCCATTTCTTTGTTATTCCTGCAGTGAGAGGAGCTTCCCTGTGCCAATGCTGAGAGCATTTCCCCACCTCTGAAATCAAATGGGCAGAGGATGTTTGGGATGAGTTCTATGAAATGTGTTAGTGCAAGCCAGAGCTGCCTCTGCCCCATTTGTCACTTTGCTGTGACACAAACCCACAGCCTATGCAGATTCCCTCTTGCTCACAATGCAGGGAACTCCTACCATGGAAGAATAAGCCTCTTAACAAGATTGAATTTGCTATTGTGCAAGTTGCAAGCTGAACAAACAGAGATTGGGCAAATTTCTGTTCATTCATGTGCCTCTTTTAAAAAACAAATACCAGTTTAATATAAATGGAAATGAGAGCAATGTTAGTGTGGACATAAATCTTGATCTATTGTAACCTAATAATGAAAGCCTCTCTGTTCAGAGTCTAGATAAATGAAATGAAGTCATAGGGTGCTTTGGGTTTTTTTAATAAGAATAAGAATAATCACTTTTAACTTAGATTTGCCTCCTTTTATTTGCTCACTGTGATTTCAGACAGAGCCATTATTTATGGAAAAGCAGTTGTTGGTCTCAAAAGAGAAGCACGTCACCCCATTATTCAGGATGTGCAATTGTTTCTGGTAAAAGAGAAAAGAAACGTGGCAAAATACTTGAAAAGAAACTTTCCTGGCTGACTTAATAAACTTTAATATTTATATAACCTTTAAGCAGGCAGGAGACTGTGCCTAATGACAGTCAACTCACAGCTTGACCTTTCTGGAATGGCAGAGTGGTAGCACACTTACAGGGGTTTCATTTCAACAGCAACCTCATGTTGAATTTCTTTGGGCTATTAAAGTACAGGGAGCACACTGAAATTCATCTGGAGCCTGGAAATGTGTTGTTTCCATTGAATAAGTCCTGCCCAGCTGAAGAAAAGAGGATTTAAAAGGCAGTCACCTTCAGATTCTGTAATTCTGCTTTGATAATCTTGTTACAAATTAAATGTGAAATATTTCAGCTTCCTAAAAATATTAGAAGGGGTACATATGCAAATTGGCCATTACCATATCCAAAATCTTTATGTTAATCAGCAGCTCAGTAATTTGGATGTGTATGCAAAGCCTAAATACTGTGTTATTTTTTCCCCTGCCTTTCATGGAGGAATTAATCATACTGTCATAGCAGTTTGAAATAATTATAAAAGTGAGTTTGAGTGATTAAGATTACATACTTTCAAAATGCTTAACTGAGATGTTTTCCTCAAACACACAGTAGAAGGACAAATAATATTTGAATGTCACTGGGTCCTTTGTGATGATCTGGAACACAGCAAAGCAATTATTTTCTGCAGGAGGTTGGTTTTAAACAGCCATTGCTGGTTCAGAACAGCAGCACACAGACAAACATCGAGATCTCTGCCTGATGGAAGTGTCAGGAATGTGGTTGTGAGGAGGCACTTACAGCAACCGTTTGCACAGTTTGGGATGGGCTTGGGTTATTTTGTTGTTGTTTGGGTTGCTTTGAGAGAAAGTCTCTGGCGTGACAGAGTAAAGCCTAAAGTATGTGAGGAGTCCTTATTTAATATTCCTGGTCAAGATGACACAGGCACTTCCACCAGGAGCACAAAGACCTTTCAAGGATTTTCACAGGCTTGAATACAATGTCACAGTGAATCAGTGGAAATTAAACACTGCAGCAATGCTGCTGCAGCCATGCTGGGCAGAAACCACAGCTGGGGCACTGGGACACCTGGAGGGGTGTCCCACCTTCCTGGGCGTGGTCACAGGGACACCTGGAGGGGTGTCCCACCTTCCTGGGCGTGGTCACGGACAGAGCAGGAAAAGCCTAAAAAATCTGGGACTCTCCACTTAGGAGGGAGGAAAAGCTGAGGGCGCTGTGGAACAAGAGTGTGCAGGACTGCAGAGGGGTTTGGAAAGCTGAGCACAGAGCAGTTTTTATTCCTGTGACGGGAGAATTCAGATTCCCAGCAATGCCAGTGGGATAACAGCACAGAGCAGGTGGGGCACGCAAGGGGTATTCAGGGACAGGCAGGATCAGTGATTCTGGTGCCAGGAATTTGGTAAAATGTAGCCAGCCTTGAACTCCCTCCACGGCCTGGAGGGTACCTGGTCACACATTTCTGGTGCAGAACATTCCTCCTGTACCTGTGCCCAGCTCTGCTGCCTGCCATGCTCCTCACTGCAGAGGTGAGCTCTGACTCCTGCAGTCAGGCAGTTGGCTCTCTGCTCCTGCTCAATATGCTTTATGAAAATGAACCAGAGGTTAGCTCATCTGAAAGGCCTGAAGAAGAATTATTAAGGAGCTGATTAAGTCAATTAGGCTGCTCGGGGAATCCTTTTTGCTGTGTTGTTGTTAGCCAGGAACCTTAATAGGACAATTAGGATTAATTAAAATCAGCCTGATTGATTGGGATATATAAAGCTGCACGTGAGCTGTGTTTGTGCAGTGGGTGCTGAGGTTGGTGTTTCTGCAGTGATCATGCAGGCAGACAGGAGCAGGCTGATTTGAGGGGGTACTTGGTTTTGGCAGGGATGATTCCACATCAGAGAATTAAATTTTCTGCACCTCCCAGCTGGGATTAACAGGACACGAGGCTGAACAAAGAAACAGCAAATGGATTTTGCTGCATTTGTGTGTAAAATGACCTGGGGGTAGGGAACCAATCCATATTTTGCCTGTAAGGTGGTGTGATTTAAACTCACACTCACTCAGGTGCAATGATGGCTCAGTGGCCAGGGAAGGTGAGGGAGAAGGGCACTAAAATGAGGCATTTTCCTGCCTTTTGGGCAGTGCATCTCTTCCAGTGGGTGTGAGCTCCCAAGGGAGGTGGCTGAGCTGCCATCAGGAATCACTTTCTGCAGGCAGCACCATCTGACTGTGCTTGTGTCTTCAGGATATTATTAAATGGATGATGTCCAAGAAAATGTGAGCACTTCTGTGATGGCTGTTTTAAAGTGTGCCAGTGCCTCAGTGAATGGTGCAGCCATCTGCTCACAGCACCCTGGGGTCCTGGCCTGCTCCAGGTCCTGCAGGTTGTGTGCACACACAGGATGGGGAAAGCTCCATGGCCATGGGGATTTGCATCCTCTGGGCAAGGCAGAGGGGTCGAGTCCCTTGCTCTGTCAGTGTCCAAGCAATGCCTCTCCTCATTCAAAGCATGGCTCTGATCTGATTCTCATGCTTTGATTCATTCTGATTACTTCTGGAAGCTTTTACATCTCATGCTTTGTCTGTTAGAAAGGGCTTCCTTCTGAAAGGAACCTGGCTGTAAGAAAGGTTACCTTGGAATGCACTTGGAGCTTCCCTTGTTTTCCTGCCCCTGAGCACAGGTAGCTCCTGTATTTGTTCCACGTCTTCATCCAGGATTTTCCCAGACATTTCCTATGTAGGGAAAGGTACAAAGAGTCTTCACCAGACACCAGCAAGGCTTGTAGCACCAGCAGCATTTTCTGTTCTGAGCAGTTGGATCCTGGATGAGTCTTTTCAGTCAACATTTCCTTCTTCAGCTGCTTCAAAAGAACTGGTTGTTTATTAATGACCTAGAAAATTAACTAATCTTTCAAAACAATATTTATAAGCATCTCTTCATTTGCTGCACCCTGAACTAGTGCATTTCTAGGTAAGGGTGCCATCTCAGGTCTTATTATTCCACATAGGAAGATCCATTTCCAAGAATGCTCATTGCATCTCATTAAGGAATATCTTCAACTATTATCTCAGATGTCAGTCCAAAGGAAAATCAGCTTTTCACATTACTCTTTGAAAATACTTTGCTTCTATCTCATGCCGTTAGGAAATCCCAGAGGAATCCCTGGTTTCAATAAATAGCATTTAGCAGGATTTGGTGTTTAACCAAAGAGCCTGTTAAAGACAGTGATGGGTAAGGAGCAAGAGATAAGCAGGAGATAATGGTGTCATGCAAAAACATCTCATACTCTTTTAATCCTGATAAAAATACTTATTTCAGGGGCTAATACCCAATAAGACTCACTAAGTAAGACTATCCCAGTTCCTTAATCTGAGAAGGCAAAAGTAATCATCCACAAAGATTAATTTTATTTCCTGAATTATATTGGAGTAAATCTTGGTAGAATCCTCACAACATCAAGATGTTAAGAAGATATTCGGTGCCATCTACTTTTATTCTGCTCTCTAAAACCCAATGCTGCTGTGAGAAGTTCCTGTGTATTGTCATGGCCTGCCTGAAAATCCATAAATCCCTTTCAGGGATTGTCATTGTGGGCATCTCTGGCAGTCAGTGACCCTTTAGGTCTTTCTAAACTTTAATAAATCCAAACAAGAAAAAAAAAAGAAAAAAGCTTAGCAAACCACATGGATGTGGTATCCCACTCACAGTTTTCATTACTGATGCAGAATAAGACTATAGAAAGCTTTGGTGCTTATTTCCCTTAATTTTTAAGGACTTTTTTACAATCTACCTGTCATTTTCAGGACTTTATTGAATCTCAAACATCCACACCCAGTGTTTACAATAAATTGTATCTGCCCTTTAAATCTGAAGCATTAACAAGCAGAAATTTGCATAATACAACACAATAACTCCAAATTCCCTGTGCCCACCAATAGGTGGTGGTGCTTGCTGGTTCTTTATCTGTTCCTTCTTCAGACTGCAGGACAACCAAAACATAAAAACACCAGAGTGTTTGTAGCATGAAAACTTGCTGGGTGTACTCTGGCTTTTCATTCTGTCACCTTGGCTTCTGTAAGGGCTTCTCTTACACCCCAAACTGGACCAAAGACTCAGCAGCTTTGAGCACTTTTTAGCCTGTCTATCCTTCCACACTGGGCCAGCCAGATTTTGACTTTGGTTCTGATGCTCTCTGGGGATTTTTTATGGCTTCAGCTTTCTCAAGGATTATTTCCCACCTTGTTCACCAACTGTTGCTCTTCTCTGAGTGTTTCTGGGTGAGTGCTGTGTGCATTTGGTGAGGAGCAATGCATTGAACCAGCTTAGGAAGTGTGGTGGTTCTGTCATGTAAAAAAGCAGAATATTTAGCAGCTAAAGGATGGTTTGTATTACAGGCAGTTAAGTGAAAAAACCCTCACTTTACAAAGGTACCACTGTGCAGCAAATGTGGAGAGTAAACACAGTAAATGCGGAGAGTGAACAGCTCTGTGATTTTTTAACAGGGATGGGGGTAAATATTTCTGTGTGTACATGATTGGCACGTGCCTGTGGAGCTCAGGGAGTGGATACGCACGGGAGTAGGGCTGAGCTGTGGCTTTACACTCTAAGAAAAATAAAGGTGTCTTTGGAGAGTTAACTCTCTAAATATTTTTATTAAAATACTTCCATGATAGAAGATTATTTTTCCTTTTTTTTGTTTTGTTTTTTGTGGCTTGTTTGTTTTTAAATACATCTTCTACTTTGTATTCTGTTCTCTAGAAAAACCTTGGTTTTCTTTCTCAGTTTGAAGGTGTCTGAAATTCAGATTTTTGGCTGCAGGGCTCAGCTTTGAGCTGGGTTCTGGCTCTTGTGGTTTCCCAGGAACACCAAACACCAGCCCTGGCTCAGGGGGCTCCTGAGCTGCCCTGAAGCCTGGGGCTGCACCTGGAGAGGGTCATTATGCAGTTCCCTTTCTCCTCACTTCTGCTCAGAAGTTTCTGGCTGTGGTGGGATTTTTGGAGCTGCAGACCAAATGGACTTTGGTGTGTCTCAGCATGGTCATTCATTCACCCACCTACTGATGTGTTCCCAAATATTTTCAGCTGCTAAAAAAGAGGCAAACAGGGAGAGTGGCAGTGTCTGGGCTGAGCAAGGATCAGATCCATGGTGGAATGCAGGCAGGCTTCAAAAGCAGTCAGGTAACAGATGAAATTTTGCCATGAATTAGATTGGTTTCTGCATTTAAGGCTGTGTAATATTTGCTGGATGTTATAGGGTGTTAAATTAAACATAACAATAAGGGTTGAATTGGTACCTGCTTCATAACTATGCTAATGCTCTGCTCTCTGAGCTCAGAGTTGAAATTCAGGAATGTTTTATTTCATTTGTGATGGTGGGGCTTTGATGGAATGCCAATAAAGTTAATACAGTAACCACTGCATTCTTCTGGAAACACAGGCAAAAGATGGGGCTGCTTCTTTCATGGACTCATGTTGGCTTCACTCCCAAGCTCCAATGCACTTCCCCATCCCAAATGAGGATGTGCTCTTTAGTATGAGGAAGCTCCAAAAGTGACTGAGTGGATGTGCAAGGGGGGAGAGGCTGAGAACGTGAGAGCTGATCACAGACACATCGCCCTAAGCCAGGGAAAATCAGAAACAGCTCTGAAAAAATCAGTTCCAAGCAGATTCTAGAGAGGCTCCTTGGTTGGGTGCTGTGCAAAACAGGGCTATGAATAAAAAAAACCCCCAAACCTCGTCCCAACTCTGTGTGAATCTTTTCCTGCACTCAGGAAAGGGAGGCATCCCCATGCAGCTGCAGGCTCCTCACCTCTCCTGCAGTTTGTCCCCAAGGCTCAGGGAGCAGGGACATTGCTGTTCTGGCTCACCATTAGTCAGAATTCCATGCAGTTGTTGTTTCCTGATCGCTCCTGAGCTCTGCAGAGTGTGCAGCTATTCAAACCCAGCTGAGGCATGAGGTGATGCTGTGGGCAATAAAAACCCAGGAGTGATCTCCGCTGACAGTTCCCTTCTCCCCCTGATGAACACTCCTCTGTGATGTGGAACGTGCAGCTTTGAGCAGTGCCTGGGAGCCTGTTTGGAAAGCCTCTCGATGTTTGTGGTGTTAATGGATTCTGCCCCCGTGCTTGGCAACTCTGCATTTTCAAACCTGACCCTCCACGGGGCACGAGTCACTCGGGGATTTTGTGCTGGTGAATGTCAAGGTTCTGCACTTTATTCACAGTTCCTGCACGGTTCCCTCATGGAAGGAATCGAAATCTGACTGTGCTGCTGGATGACTTTGAGAACAGAATGTCATTTTGTGCATCTGGTGTTCTGTTTAATTGTCATCAGGCTTTGGTTTTCAACGAGATAATTGGTGAGCTGTCTTCGGTGCTTTGAAAAATAAGTCGTCTTCAAATCTATTAATGCTGTTCAAATATGTGCTTTTCTGCAAACGTGTTTTCTGTCAGGAGGCTTCAGTGGTGCAGAGCAATTTAGGAGTTTATCAGGCTGTTATTGTCACAGATGAGAAAACAAAGTGTTACAGATAAAAGTCTGGTGAACGTGACTCGTCATGATCACTGTGGAAATTGAGAGGCCTATTTCATTTGTGTTCAGGAAATTAAACTAATAGACATAATGGATGAAGAGGATGCTGCTTTTTGACCTCTTTCCTGGCTCTCCCAGAAGAGCAAATGCAAGGATTAGTCCTCAGTGCCTACTTTACTGAGAGGCCTTCCTTTGCACAGTAAAATGGGGGAATATCCAGCAGGAGAGCAAAGTGCAGCAATTCTTAGGAGGAAATGCAGCATTAGAATCACTCTAGAACCAAATTTCCATGGACAAATGATGCACACAATTTACAGTGTCACACCAGGAGATGCCTGAGGGCTCCTTGTGTTTCTTCAGAAGCAGAAAAAATGCAGAGCAGCTCAGGAGATGCAGGAGATGCATCTGTTCTTATTCTCTGGTTGCCCTTGGGTTGCACCCAGTTCATTGACTGCAGAGGGTTTTTTCTCATCCTTTGCAATTTACTTGGACAAACACAGAGAAAATGTTGGTTTGTGAGTGTGGATGGCCTTCAGGTGTCTGGTGTGTATCTGATGGTGTGAGGGGAGCAGTGCTACACCCATTATAAATGTTTAATTCAGCACAAGTGCATATTTCAGATACCTCTATATAAATTGCCAGAGTCCAGGTGGGTTCTTAGCTACAACTGATCTGAATTTCTGTTTATGGTGGTTCATTCTGTTGCCCTTGGCCCTGAGCTTCCTGTGACCTGTTAGGACCTGACACAGTGACCCCAGTCCGAGCCCTTCAAGGGAGAGTTTCCCAGAGCACAGAACTATTCCATTTACCCTGGAGATTCTATTGAAGCCCTGCCTTGGCACATCCCTGCTCTCTGGGGCCTGGTTCTCACTGATGGATCATCTGAGGTCACCAGGCCCCATCATTTGTGACCTGAAACTACTAAAAAGGTCATTGAGGATAAAAGGAAAAGAGTGATTTGAACACAAGAGGTTTTTCACCTTGACAGTAGCAGATTGGCATGGCAATAGAATCTTCTTTATGCTGGACTGAAGATATAGAATATATTTTTTCCCCCTAAAAGTTGCTGGAGAAGTTGCACTTTTATAACAGATTTTTGTAATCACAGTAGTGCTAATAAATCTGAGAAATGATGCTGCATTTGAATCAGTGATGTGCTGTGTGAGGACTTGCCTCCAGGCCCATTCAGACAACATTTGTCCTGAAAAACAGCTATTACAATTTCATTTTTCAGCAACAAATAAATTTATCACAACACTGGGAAAATATTCATCTTTGGTAATGAAAGTGTTATTAAAATACATTGTTTTGATGCATTCTCTATCCAAATTTATAGTTTGAGACATTCCACTGCTACAGCACTTTTGGCACCATTAGTTATTAGACATAAACCAATTCATTAAGTGAACATTTGTGTGGAGTGTACACTACGTGTGATGTCCAAGACTGAAAGAATAAATTCCTTTAAAGATAAAAAAGCAATCACATCTGAAAAGAGAATTTCTATTGAAAGCATGGTGCTTGCATTATTTGAGATTAGAAATGTGTCTGTAGATTTTTTTCTCCTCCTCTTGTGACCCAATGAGAATAGGGCAGAGCTGGAGACATTGCAATTTGTGAAAATAGACATTACACATCCACGTGCAGGAAACAAAGTGCATTTATTTCATTGCTTCTAAGGGATACACACAGCCTACAGATTTTTTTTTTTTTAATTTCATGGCACAATTGTGTTAAATTCTGTTTAAACAAAGAAGCAGAGCCCTGTGGCTGGGTTATGGTGCAATAATACTCAGATATAATATGCAAATTCTTAATTGTCTGATAAAGTATGTAGTCACTGAAGAATAGTATTTATAATTCAAGATCTTTGTGTCCCATTTCTAAAATACATGCAGAGAAAATAATTTTCATACCTTTCTTATAATGAGGTTTCCCCAAATAATTAGGTTAATTTTCCCCTAACTGAATTTGTGCATATATTTTAATTGCATTTGTTTGTTCCTTATTGGTAAGAAATAACTTTATAAAATAACTTTATTTGCTTTATCAATTTGCCTCTTTATAAAAATATCTCTTGGCTCAGCAGATTTGTTGACTGTTTTCCAGTATTTTAAGGTAGCACTGCAAAAATACCTGAGGAAAGAGATCATTACAAAATCTAATTCCTCGTGCTCAGCACTGAATCAGGACTAAATTTATTTTACATGACAGAAGCAGAGTGAACATCGCCACGTCCTTGAAATCCAGCATGCTTTTAATTGGATTCTATCTTTTCCTAATGCTACTGTGGAACACAATTTAAATCTTTGGGATTAAATTTATATGACAGGCTGCCATTCTCACTAAAGTGGTGCATCATTTTAATTTATTTATTTGGCTTTTATGTTTCCTGACAAGCAATAAAGCACTGGCTCCTTAGTGGCGAAGGTCTTGCTGCTATTTTTATTTTTTTTTACACTCCTTACATCTCAGAACCCTTCTGCTGACACATGGCAAAGTGCAACAACATTCATTAAAAAAAAAAAAGGACAACTGTTCTGAAGCTCAGCAAGAATTCTGGTGAGATACAATTTAAGATAAGGAAGGCTTCATTTATGTAATAATAAAATAACCCCCAGTAAATGAGGTTGGTGATGCTTTATCTTCTTAGCCTTCCACTGGGCCCATAATTATGCAGAATATCTGATGTGCTCTAATAATCAGATTTTAATTTGATAGTTTATATACATACTAAAACACTACAGATTAGAAAACAAAGACACTGATTGTTTAACTGTGATAAATACCTGAGGCTGTGGAGGTGAAGGTAAAAACATGATGTGCCAAACATGAAAATAAGTCAAAATGTTAGGAACAGGTGTGAAGAGACTTTGGAAACAGGTTCACATCTTTCTTTAGGGCACTCTATTGTGATTCCTTGTCCCAGTCACAGTCAGGTCTACTACTACTAATAATAAGGTAGATAAAAGTAAATAATTCCTAGATTAATACATTTGTTATTAAAAATTAAACAAAAAATTAAATATGGACACTTTGGGAAAATTAGAATTGCTTTAAGTTAAATTTTAAATGCTCCTTATCTGGAGAGTTTGAGATTTTAAAATCATTATGTTTCAGTCCCTCTGATCCAGGTAGCAACCCTACTTTGATTTCCAGTGGCTTGGCTGAGGCTGGGTGGAAGGAAAATTGGTGGAAACCCAGTGCTGATATTTTTACCTTGCCTGCTTCTTATGGATGTGCTTTGATTACTTTTTCTTACTCTAAACCATTAATTACATTAATGAAAGGAGAACTGCAGCCTTTTCTTGTGTGGTTATCTCTGTTAATGAAGATGTGGAAGATCTCTGGCTGCAGTTGAGGCACTCATTCCCTTCCCCCCAAATTGTCTCTGACTTTATTGCAAATTAAACACCACAGAAACAACCAGTCAGAGGGGGTTTTGCTGCAGAAAAGAGTGGAAATGGGATTTGGCTCAGTCCAATTGCCTTTTTTCATCACGAATCCACTGCAAAGGAGTGGATGAACAAACCAGGGTTTAATGCACTCCTTTATCTGGCAGGGGTGTAATTGGAAATGGGGTCCTTGGGAGACCTGTGCAACTCCTGCATGTGATTCATAGCAAAAGAGATAAATGCATTAAATTTGTTGGGAAACTCTATTCATTTTTATTGAATTTTACCTACCTGCAGGAGTGATTGTATGCACACTATGCATAATGTGAAGAATAGTCTAGTGACTCCAATTAAATTATACCTCGTATTTTATTTCCCCTTTGAAACTGCCTTTTATGTGCAACATAATTCATTTTTGTTTGCATTCCTTCTTTAACCCCAGCCTTACCAGTTTCAGCTTTGTCAATGTGAAAATCAGACTGAGTGCTCATTTCCTGGTCAGGTCAAATGTCTCTTTCCCTGATCTTGCACTGGTGACAGCTATTCCTTATTGTGAGGAGTAAATACATTTTTGGAGTCAGCAATTAGAAATTTAATTTTTTTTTTTTTTTAAATCTCTGTTGATAGAAATTGCTTTGCCTTTAAGGTATTCAAAGGCTTTAGAGAATGGAGTTTTCTGCATGGAAAACTTGGCACCTCAGTATCCTCAGTTAAGTTTTTCTATAGCCTAGGATAAGTGTGTGCCTTTGATTTCTTAGGAATGAATGGATGTTGGGTTGTTCCTAATATTGGCTGTCTGCAGAAATTCTTCCAATAAAACAAATGTTCTGGCAAGGTATTTTATAACTCTTTATTGAGCCTCTGTACCAGGTGCTGATGTCCAATACCTGCTGAAATAACTATAACCATGTTTGGGACATGCCTGGCTGGTGCAGCTGGGCCAGTGCAGTAACTTAGTGACTAAATCAGTATTCAGAACAGGTCTGATGGCAAAGGCAGCCCTGTGAGAGTCAATTCACCTGTAAGCATATGTTCAAGTGATTTGTTGGACTGAGCACTCCTTGCAGTGTGCACCAGCTCTGAGAAACAGAAAATGAAGGTTGTTTTATTTCAATAGAGGAAAGGATGAACCTTTTTGGGGGGAATTGTTTTTAAGAATTGAATAGAACCTGTGGTGAGCAATTATAAATGTGAAACAGTGGGGAAATGTAGGGAGTTAAAAATCACCTTTCTCATTGTCTTCTGGTCTGAGCCATTGATGAAAGGCTGAAATGCAATTTCTGGGAGGACAGCATTTGTTTCTGAGGTGGAATGCACAACCTCCCAGTGCCACCCCTGAGAGGGGCAGCCCCAGCAGGCAGCAAGAAGCCAAGTTTCCTGGGCAGAGAGGGAGTGGAGAGGCCCTGGCACCCAGGCTTTGTGTCCCCCATGGATTTTTAGGCTCCAGAGCTGCACTCACTCTAAGCCCTGCTGGGCTGCTCTCTGCTGTGCAGCCTGCACTCAGAAATGCATTTCACATGTCCCCAAGACTTCACTGCAGGGGAAAAAAACTCACCCTTATTGTGTATCAAAAGATGCGAACAACTCTCATTGTGGAGATTCATGTCAGGCACTTTGATTTATCAGCAAAATGTGCCTCACCTCAGGTGTTGAACCAACAGGCAATGCCTTGGGCAGGGGAGGAGAAAATGAGTGCCATTAGATCATTTTTTGTCCTTTTTAAGTGTCATTTTATCCATTTCCTGCCATGTGAGTGGTGCTATTTAATTGTTTGGTGCACTCAGACCTCCACTGACTGCTGTGTATTTCACTTTTTTCTGAAAACTGCTGCTGCTGGGGAAGAAAGCAAAGCAAAACAATTGCCCCAGGTCAAACTGTGAGGAATCCAATTTTATCAAGAGAAGTCTGGAATTCACAAGCTCCGATTTGGTGTCTCAAAGCCCCTCAGGTCAACAGTGAAACAGTCCAATAAAAGGGGGTTAAAAATGTGGGTATTCATAGAATTTGTCTCTCTGGCCTAATCTGTTAAAAATCCAAGGTGCTAATTGATCTGGTGGGTGGGGTTTGGTGCAGTTTTAGGAGATTTGGATTTTTCTGGACTAGTAAAGAGCAATAAGCAATAGCAGCTGGCAGCAGGCACTGTGGGAAGGCAGGAGGGCTCTGCAGGGGCAGTGCTCCCCTTCCCTCAACAGCTGGGCACAGCATTTTCATGTTTATGGATTGAAATGAGATGGAAATTCATATGCTCACTCCCTAAGAATTACATCCCGAGCATTAACCTGGTCAGAAATGCCTAAAAACCAACCAGCAAAACCTTTTCTAACGCGATTATTTGATACAATCGTTGCCTGAAAGGCCGTGCTCCATTAAAAGCAATGTGTTTCTCAGCGCTCAGAACTGCGGGGTGGTTCCCAAGCTGATGAGGAACGAAGCGATCCTCCTGCCCTGCCCACAGCCCTGCAAGCAGCAGATGCACAAACAGGGCACTGGCTGCTCTTACTGCAGCTTCCCCGTTTCAAAGGGTACAAGCTGCAAAGAGAGGGAGATAAACAAAATAAATCAATTTTTTTTCCACAGGCTGTAGCAATGCCTGACTGCAAGTCCAGGGCTCACCTATAAAACACTTCGGTCTGACTTTTTGAACTATCGCCGATATTTTAAACTGACTTAGGGTGCTCAAGGGGGTTTTGGTCCGTTTGTTTGTTCTTTAGTTTTGGTTTCCTGTTCGGTCCTTTCTGTCTGGATGAGTTCATTTTGTTTCCCTGTACCCCACAATTAGTTTTTGCCCATGTGAATGCTGTGCTCCTGCCTGACAGGAGGATGTGTGTGGTTCCTTATCCCAGCCGCAGTCTGCGTTATCTCCTGCTTGGGGAGATAAAAACAGTTCAGGAGTTTCTCTGCTGCCAAGTCCCACTTTCCCCTCCCGTCACTCAGCCTGACTCCCAGGTGAGGCAGGAGCCAACGCTTGCTCTGCCGCAGGAATTCCAGGGTTTCAGAAGCAAAGCTTATTCATGGCTTCAGCTTCCAGTGTTTTGTCCCAAAACGCTTTAAACACTGATGTGGTTCATGGCAGTGACAGGGAGAGCTCTGCCCTCTGCATCCTCACATTTTCAGCTGCTCCTTCTGCCTTTGGCTCTCCCCACTTCATTTCAGTGAGATGTAAAAGATAACATCCCCATAACATCGGTACCGAACCTCTGTGCCTGGGCGCTGGGATAATTGACTGAAAGTTGTTAAAATTCACAGGATCATCAGCGGGCACCTCAATTAATCAATTTTTTAGAAACACAGAATCGACAGCTTAATGAGAAAAGCTTTCCCAGGATCACAGTCCCCTCCTCCTCATTACGAGAGTCAGCCTTACATTAAAGAAATGCTAAATCCTATTTGATTTCCCTCTCATGAAAGGCTGAGCTGTCCCGGGAGTAACCTTTCTTTTTGCTGGATGAGGAGGACAAGTGCTGAAGTAATGAGATAATCGATGGGAGTTGTTTTTGTGTTGTCCATCTCCCATCCAGCTGCGGAGGTTTTGAATTTCCCTCGGAGTTCGCTCAGCCCAGCCCAGCCCATCACTGACAGACCCGAGTTCCTCAAGGTCAGGCCCTTCCTTGGTTTCCAGCTTTTCCTTGGCTCTTCTCCCGATGTTCATTTAAATTAAGGCAGAGCTCATCAGCGCAGCTTTCAGCAAAACTGCTCGTGCCGTTGTGGTTTAACGAGGTGAGGAATGAGTGTGCTGACCTCGCCTTTCCGAGGGGAGCTCGGGTTGGGTTTGGTTTTGGTCTCACTGTGCAATAACCCCTCAAGTCCATGGATTTTCCCTCGGGTGCCCTGCAGAGTTACGGGATCTCTCTGGATTAGCTGCAGCATCCTCCTTGAGAGCTCAAGCCCCTTTTGGAGTAAATCACCACTGGTGCAGTGTCCCGGAGACTCTGTCCTGGCATTGAGGCTTTGAGCTGTGCCAAGGTCACTGTGCCAGAACCCCACAGGTCTAAATCATTGAAATGTTTGTGTTTGAATATTACCTCAGCCTGGGATTTTCACCATTCACCTCCCATTTCCTGAGAAGAGCACTGTCACACAGGGACCTTCTGCGCTGCGTGGTGGGAAGGATTGTAAGGGAGGGGCAAAAAAAGAAAAAAGAAAAAAAAACCAACCAACCAAACCAAACAAAACAAAAAAAAACCCAAAATAATAATAATAACAATAATAATACAAAAAAGAAACCGAACCTAACCATTCTTCACCTTCCTGAAGGAGAAACAGGGAAGTGTAACAAACTGGGCCCCCAGTCCTCTCTCGGTGGGGTTCACCCTGCCCATCACAGGCTCACCGAACACCCCTGCCCCTCCTGCTGCCTCTGACCTTTCAATATCTGCAGTTCGGTACCTGTTCCTTACCTGGGAGCGTTTTTACTCCGGCCGGGTTTGCGGGATTTGGTGACAGGGATCGCTGTGGTACCAGGAGGGAGCCTCAGGTGAGGTCTCAACTCTGTCAAAGCTTTAGCTGAACGAAGTGCTGGGTTTTCCATAAAGCAGTATTGGTTTTCACTCCATTATTTCTCTTTTTTTTTAACTTAAGATGAATTTATCGGTGCTCGGTGCATGCAGGATTACAGGGAGCCTTACCCAGAGCGGGGGGAATCGAGCCCGCTGTATTTTGTGTTTAGGAAAGGATGAAAATACGTTATTTCATTCCATTCATTCCAATTAAAGTTCAGTAGGGTGTGTGAATTCCGGGATAATTGTTTGACTGTGGTGCGAAAACTTTTCTTTCGCTTCCTTTCCCTATTCATGATGCGATTTGCATAATAATTCCTTAAATTCTGGTCTCTGAATATTATCTCATTAACATAATTACCTAATTTCTTGTTTTGTGAATTACAAGAGATAAGTAAGAACAGTCTCAGCTTATTCTCGCACTTTCTGCTGTGCTTTGTGATCGCAGTAAACAGAGGAGAAATGAGATTTGGGGGTTTTTAAGGAGGGGCTATTCAAATATCGGGATGAATGTGTGACCCATTTATGCACAACTCCCAGGAGATTTCAGCCCCTGACTGCAGCATCTTTAGGCACCACCTGAAGTCCAACCCTTCATTAAAACTTCTCTTCATCAGAAAATAGATTTACCGTATTTGAACACCACAAGGAGCATTAAATGCCATTTTTTCCTTTATTTCAGAAAATTAAAACCAAATTATTGCAGGATTTTAGACCCTGCAGAGAGAAGTCTCGGGCACCTTTGCTGATTTGTGGAGAAAGTGTTGTTATGGAAAAACTGAAATGCATTTAATTGCAGTTACAAGCTCATTTTCTGTAAATATTTAATGTGTAAATTATTTGTTCTGGCACCAATAATGCCCCAGAACCCACTAAAACTGCTTTTGCATATAACAAGTTTTGTGTCTGTGCAGGACTCTCCTGCAAAGGGAGCTCATCCTCAGGCAGATCTCCGGGCCAAATTTTCTATTTTTAACATAATATTTGCCACATAAACACCAGTGCTGGGATAGAATGTTTGCCTTGGTGTTTTCAACAAGAATGGTGGAACTTCAGCAGGGAAACACAAGTTGTGTGCACTGCATTTCTTCAGAGGCAAATCTTGGGATTGGGATTTGCAATCAAGAGTTTTTGACTGAAATGATGAATTTGTTGTGTACTTGGGGGGTTCCATTGTCATTGTGCCAATTTTCCCAAGAGCAAAGAGAGAAGTTCCAGCAGCAATAAAGCCCTTTGCTCATGCAGGAGTGCAGAGAGGGGGATTATTCCTGAGAGTTCTGGCATTGGAGGTGTCCAGAGTTCCTCTGGAAATGCTGCTGCTGTCCCCAGGCTGCTGTGACATTGCTGCAGCCCAAAGGACACCCACCCGTCCTGTCCCTCTGAATTTTTAAAACAAAAACAAGATTAATATTTCATTGCATTTGGAGTCCTGCTAAACATGAAATGATAATTCTCCCTTGTTTGCTCTGTTTGCTCTGCACGTGCTCAAAGTGGGCACCAGGAAAGGCTCAGGATTGGGGCCCTTTCTTTGCTGTGGGAAGCCTTGGATGCAATGCCACCCCCAAAGTCACTGTTTTATTGTCTGGAGCAGGGAAAACACCCTCACAAAAAGAGGCAAAACTTTTGAGATAAGCTGTTCATTTGAAAAGTGTCTGACAGGAATAAACAGGGCACCTGTGGAGTGTTACCTGGTGGAAATAAATGGAAAAGACAGTGGCAGTGTGAAATGGAGCTCCACATTTGTTATCTCTTCATAAAGTGAAAATACTCCATTGTGGGTGTCCAGGTAAACTCAGCTTCCAATTATAAACACTTATTTGCATTTTTCAGCATTCATTTGCAGGTTTTATAAAATTGCTTTTCAGTCCTCTTTTGTAAGGAGGAGCTAAAGGTGTCTCAGCACAAATGTCTCTGCACATGGGTGGTTTTTCTGATTTCCTTTTTTCCCTCTGATTTTCTCCATCTCAGCTGTAAACATTCCTGCTCCACACAGTGCTAAACAAATACATCTCTTCTTCTATTAAATGCTTTAAACAAGGGGCTGACCTAAATTCCAGTCACAGATTCTTTAACATTCTCTGAAGCAGAGAAATCAGAGCGTTGGTACTCTTTTAAAACATCTCTGCAAGAGTTTTTCAGAGTGTTCAATGGTTTGTTTATCTTAGGAGCAGCATGAAGCCAGTCTCGTTGTTTGTGTTGAAATAATGAATCTCTTTTGGTGTTTTGATTCTGCCCTTGCAAGGAGCATGAAATGGATGGTAACAAGTAAATAAAGGCTCAGTGTCAGGAGGGGTTCACAGGAGTTTGGATACAGGAGTTCAGCTGAAGAACGTTAAATACTGTTCAATATTGATTTAAATTCCCCTCTTGCCAAGCTGTGGCACGTGTTCTCACGTTGTGCAGTGATGTTTGAAATAAAGCAGAGTTTCTAATTGCTGTCAGGTCTGGAGAAGGGGAGGAGAGGAGCAGCTGGGACTCAGGTGGGTGTGAGGGCTGTAGTGGATATTTTTGTGACTGAGGAAGGTGAAATGAAACCTCTGCACCTACTGGAGCTGGAGGGCAAAGGAAAACTGCCTTTTTTGGGTTTAAACACTTGGGTTCATTAACAAGTGGGATGTGTTTTTTGTGGCTGGAAATAGAGGCAGACAGAGAAAAGGGTCATTGTTTTATTTGTTTTGAACACCTTTTTAACACAGGGCTTGGAGCAATGGAGAAAATGCACAAAAGCTAACTTATTATTGATTTTTGAATGAGATGAGCAAGTAAGAATGTTTAGTGTTGATAAATCAGAATTGTGAAAGATGGTGGAGAGGGAGTTTTGTATAAATCAACAAAGCAGTATGATGTGAGCACTTTAGATAAAAAAATATCATCTTAATTCAGTGACAAAGTGTTCTTGCTTGGATGAAAGTGTTTTAATAACAGAGTAGCTGTTCAGCAGAGCAGGAGGGTTAAGTCATTTCAGTCCAGGCATTGGCAACATCATCTCAATAAGGATTTTACATCCTCAGGCTGGAGCCTCTTTTGGCAAGTTATTGGGAAAGGAATTAAATTTCAGTTCCAGTGCTGCAGCAACAGGACTTGAGCTCGTGTCATTTTCCTCCTTCAGTTTTGCTGTGAAAGTGAATTCCAAATGATTTTCCTGTCTGATGAGAAATGGTGTGTAGCAGTGTGTGTCTGCTGAGAGCTGTGTGTGCTTGTGTGACAGGCTGTCAGCTTTGGGCTCACTCGAGGTGGACACAGCAGGACTCACACACCCTGTGAACCAAACTGCCCTGAGGATGGGGGTTTTATTTATTAAATGTCATTGTAGTCTATAAATAACAGGTGAAAATGCTCACAGGCCATGTCTCACACCAACAGAGGGCATTCTGACACCTGGGAGCCAAACAGGAGTTAAACATTCGTGTGTTGATATCCAAGTGAGCTTCACAAAAACTCTGAAAGGGATGGCAGCACCTGAGCTTGTCCTGCAAATGGGGGCTCCCAAGAACCTGTGTGATGGAAAATCTCCTTCACACAGAGCTTGGACACTTCACCTTCCAAAGCCCCTGGAGCCTCCCCAAATCAGGAAATCTCTGCCTTTATGGCTCCTTGCAAAGGGACCTTGGTGCAGAAATGGCTCCATATAACAAATCATCTCCTCCCCTCTGAGCACAGGAATTCCTGCAGGTTTTCAGCCGTGCCCCAGCACAAAAGGGAGCTGGAGATGCCCCTGGTGCCCTGCCCCTGGGTGCTGAGGGGTCAGAAGCCCAAACTCCCTGACCTGTCTGGTCCTGGCTTGGCAGCAGGAGGATGGAGCTGATTTTTGGTGCATAAACCTCTCTGGGTTTTGCTCAGAGTGCAGGTCTCTGTTTTTCCCTCATTATTATCTCACCCCTGGGAGCAGCTCCACCACCACCAGCTCCAAGTGTGAGGTTTTCCCTCTGTATTTATTTATGAAGTGGGTTGTTGTTTTAATATCCCTGCCTTGTAATTATAACAGTGGGTTTTCTCCCTGCCATTTAGGCTTGGAGGGATTTATACATGGTGTTTGCTTAGCAGCAGACACCAGCAAAATGTTCCTTGAAGATTTAGCCTTTGATGGGGCTTTGTACTTACTGGTAAATAACTCTACCTATTCTGTGACCAGAAGGAAGCCTCATGTTCAAACAGCCTCTTTCAGTTGCAAAAAGCAATGGAGAAATTGCCTTTGTTTTTTTCTACCACTCATCTCCCAAGCATTTCTTGATTTTTATTTGGCAAGTTTGTTTTATTTATTTTTCACAAAGGGCATTTTTTGGTGACTGGAGCAAGGTGAGCATTTGTTGAAGAGTCTACATTCACATAATAATAAATTACAAATAACTGCAGTGAAGAAAATCTTCATTTACTGTGGTGATAGTCTAAGCAGGATAATGTAATGTGTTAGCAAAGGCTGAAAGCTCTGCATCCCTGTGCAGCCAAAAAAAGGGAAATCTCTGCTCATGCCAAAGGGAGCCATGAGTGCAGGAGCTCTTGGCACTTGGCAGGATTGAGCTACAGGCTGGACTCCTCTGAGAGGCCTTTTCACCCTCTGTGGTTCTGTCCTTGTGGAATCCTGTGGTTTGCTTTAGTTGGAATATACAACTCCAAAACTTCAGCTTGTGTAGAAAAAGGTTGGAAGACATTTCACCAAAGCAGAAAGTGCAGCTGGGTGTGGTTTTGTTGGTTGTTTTCCTTTTGCCATTCCAAGGTTCGTTCCCTTCTGAGCACAGAGATAACAGAAGTGTTTTCTTTGTAAAAAGTGTAGGTGCTTCCAGGAATTTCCTAAATATCTCCTGAAGGAACTACTTTCCTAAAACCCTTTGAACGTTCAGATATCTGGCTGATTTCCAAGGCTGCAACAAAGCAATTGCTTTTGTTTAGACCCATTTCAGTTTGAGTCTAAACAGAGTAAAAGAAATGGTGTTCTTGGGGGCTGTGCAAGGAACTCAAACACACGTGGTGATGTGGCTCTGTGGACATCTTTGTTCTGTGTGAGTGCAAATCGTTCAGATTTATGGAGAGGTTTTTAGCAAGCAAAAGTCATTTTGTGTGTCTGGTGCCTCCTGTGCCCTCAGTCCCTGCTGTGCCTGGAGCTTTTATCGCAGTGACACTGGCACTGTGGTGTGTTATAAAACACACAGCATCTCCTGGAATTCTCTTTGCTCTGGACATGTGCACTTGCCTTCCTCAGGCTGAGGCCTGGACATCTCATCAAACACTTACCAAACAAATTAAATTAAATCTAAAAATGCTTGATGGAAATGGAACTGGTTTGGTTACATCTGCCACAGCAGTTTGCACACAGTCATTAGAATTTTTTTCCTGCATTACTAAATTAAACTTGTTTTACTATTGTTTATTTCCCACTTTTTAGCCTTTGATGTTCTAATGTTAAATTAATAGCTATTATCCTTCTGAAGATTTAATTTACACCAGCGTAATTAACTTTGGTGCATCTTGGTGGATATTAATTGCAACATCAATTCCAGCAATCAATAGTTCCTGGAAAACAGACCAACAATGATTGCTTTCATTTGTAACAATGCAGGGAGCGTTTGTGTAATTTCTGTGTTGCTCTGTTTGATGGCAGAGTTCCCCCTGCATGCTCAGGGCTCCAAATAGGGGTCATTATCCAAATGGGATCCTCCTTCCCATGCTATTGTTAACTATTAAATCATGGGTGAATCATGTTTGCAGTTAATACAACACAGCTCTAACTCAGTGCACTCTCCTTCAATTGAATTTGTGCTACAATTAAATCTGGACTTTAGTGATAAACATCTACATTTGGGGGAGAACTGAACAAAATTTCTTCTTTTTGTGTCACAGAATCCCATTAAACTAAGCTGGGATTTTTGTTTATTTTCCCCTTCCTGCCCATTTCATTCAGAGGATCAGGCAATCATCCCTGTAATTGAATTATGAACTTTATCTCCCAGGGAAGTCTGAGAGCCACAGCAGCCCAGGGCCACTGGGTATAATGGCTCACTTGAAATGGTTTGGGTGTGGATTCAATTCAGATAAGCAGCCAGGATTTCATACTTGGAGTTTATCTCAAATGCTCTGGGTCTGCAGAACGAAGCTGTTGTCAGAATTCTTGAAGGATTTCGTGTAACTCTGAAAACTCATCTTCACATCAAAAAAAAAAACATAAAGAGAAAAATTAATGGAGTAAACTATTAAATATTTTTATGTATCTTAGTGGGGTTTGATGACACAAAACAGCATAAATTAATTTCAAGTCATTCCTTCATAAGTGTAGAAATTCAGGTTGAGACGTTGTATTCTCAGAATTTTAGAAGATAATTTTATTTGTGCAAAATGGAACAATTTTCCCTCACTGTTTCAACATTCCACTGCACTGTAGAAGAAGGGGCTTTTCTCCCCTAATAATTGTGGGTTTATATTTCATAAGTGTGCAGATAAAAGTGGAGCCTGGAGTGAAATCTAATAAGCAGGTGGATATTTTATGAGTATAGGTAGAGATGCAAATTAGGCTCACAGTGAACTGCAGTTGTGTCAGGTGTAATTACAGAATGTCAAAACAGAATCACCAGGTTGTGGAGACCTCAGGATGGTTATTTTAGATGCATTTGTGCTGTTTTCTGGATTTGTGTTGTGTTGTCCCTGAGCAGCTGGCCTTCTGACTCTGTGAAATTGATAGATGTATTTGTGGGGATTGCATAAATTGATACAGAACTCTTATTAATTCATTATATAAAGATACTATAACAAATACTATATATATAATTTATTATAGAGGGTTATTTATAGCTCTTCTTTATGAAGGAGGCTTTTTCTTTTCTGGAAGAAGCAGGTTTTTGCCTTCTGTCTTTTCTCGTGTGGTCAGAGATAACGCCCTCATGGCACTAAATCAATGAAGCCATTTATTTACCTGAGGAATGAAAAGGTGCACAGCACAGGCTGCCTCAGCCTGGGGAGTTGCTTTCCTTCACATCTCTCACTTCACAGTGTTCATTTCTACATCTGCTTTTTAAAGACTCCAGAAATTCCAACCAACCTCCCCATTTGAATGACAACTTCAGTGTGCCCTGGCTCTGTCAGGTGTTTTATCACAGGAAGGGCAGTAAGAATATTCTCAGAGCCCTCAGCAGTCCCTAATGAGGAATCCAGCTGGAGAAATGTCATTTCTGGCAGCTGAAAAAGTGCACTTAGCCCAGGGTTTCCTCTAAGACAACAATCTGAGAGGGCAGATGTTGCAATGAGAATGTTAAAGTGCAGCTCCCCCTCTGTGCCTCCCCGTCCCCAGTTAATCAGTGCAGTTATTGGGGTGTTGGTGCTGCTCAGCCCCAGCCCTGAGCAAATGCTGGGGCTGCCCTGGGGTGAGTCCAGCTGAGGAACTGCCCCAAAGAGCCTCTGAGGAGGGAGAGAGGCACAAATCCCAGAGACAGCCACTGCAGCTCCTGCTTTACTCACCAGAGCTGATCTGGGCCTGTCCTGATCACAGCACTGCTGTTCACAGCTCTGTCACCAGGAGCACAGCCAGAGTGTGAATCACCAGGGGAAGAGGGAAAGAAAAGGATCTTTTTTATTATTTGTATTTATTTCTTATTGGTGGTGTCAGATAAGTGGCCATTAACTGACTCACTGCTGTGTTTGGTTTGTTTATTTGTTTGTAAGTGAAGAAAGGGAGCAGTGAAGGAGTGAGAGGTTGGTTTGTGGGATTTATTTCCCCCCCTCCCCAGAACTGTCTGGGAATCCTTTTGATGTGGGATCAGCTTTGCTGTCCAGCAATGTATAAATGTGTGCATAGCAAGGGACATTTGATGCTGCTGCTGCTGCTCAGTGCTTCACTTTTTCTCTAGAAATCATCCTTAAAAACAGCTGAAATGTGGATGTTATTAGAGCAGGCTGCATCAAGTGCCTGGTGAGTCCTTTAGTGACTGTATGAAAGGCTGTGTCCCAATGACAGTGCCACAGGGATGTGTCTGAGAACACACAGGGCTCTCATCCTGCTGCTTTGCTCCATGGTTATCCTGACAAGGACACAAATGGTTTCTGAGCTAATGAAGTCCTTGCAGAGCAGCAGAGAGGAGAGAGGTGCTGAGGAGCTGGAGAGGAGCAGAGCCAGTTGTTCCCTGGATTCACTGAGGCTTCTCCAGCCTGAGTGAGGGGGAGCCCTTTGGTGCTGCCTGATCCCAGGATCACCCCCTCTTCATCCAGCTCTGTGTCAGGAGGCTTTGCTGTCAGACTTTGTTCAGCTTTACCTCTGAGATCATGACAGCAGTTTGCAGAATCTTCTCTTGCAAGCCTCTTGTCCTTTTCAAACGAGCCAGGGCTCAGGAGCAAAAGCCCTGGAATCAAAGGTTTCCTTCTTGGGTGCTGCTCCAGTGGTGGCCACACAGAGCTATTTGCAAACAGAGAGCTAAAACTGGGAAATAACTGTTATCTCAAATACAGCTGTGGGTGAGTTTTAGTTTTGAGGGGTGAAAATTGAACTTTAGCTCTGAATTGTTTGCAACCAATAAAAAAATCATCTTTAGAAGAGGCAGTGTTGTCCTTTGCACTGTTTGCTTTAGCAAAGCTTCCTGACATTCTACATTTTGAAGACCACAAAGAACAATACTATTTGAACTGTGAGGCAGAAATGTCTTCCTTCTGTGTGTAGATATCTCAGTAACTCCTTTTCCTTTGGCCTCGTGCAGGGGGTTTTCCCTGATGAAGGTCAAACGATCTCATTTTAACAGGCAGTGCTTGCAGTGTGATCGTATCTGAGATGTGCCTGCCTCAATAAAACGTGGCTGGGTTGGCAGATCCCATCTCTGCAGCTGTGTCACCTTGTGAGCAGGTCCCTCACACACCTACAGGAGCTTGCTTGTTCAAGTACTTTTTAATTTACTTTAAGATTGGAGCAGATCCTTGAGCAGCATCTTTAGGAGGAGATATGTTAAACCTCTCCCACTCCCTGTGTTTCCAAGTCCATGTGTCCCAATGCCACCCCTTCAGTGCCACCATTCCCCAAGGAAGCTGCTCAGAACAAACTGCCAGGCACATTTTGCCATTGATTTCCATTTCCTGGTGGCATTAGAGCCCCTCAGTGTCAGTGTGTGACCTGCTGCTCTCTGCAGTGCCAGGATCAGCTGCCATGGCCATGCTGGGGAAATACTGGCAGCCTTCAGGCACTTCCCCTTGGCTGGGACTCAAAGGCACAGGAAACTTCCCATTTTGCATGGTTTGGTGTGAGAACACAAATGTGTCTGATCAGGCACTCAGGGCAGCCTTTGAGGAAGCTGATTTGCTGTCAAAGAGAAGTCTCTGTACTGCTCTGGTTGTGCTGGGTTTGGGGTTTTTAAGGAATAATTCACCTCAGTCCTATGAAATAATGGTATCACTTTTCCATGGCATTAAATTTAACAGGCTGTTTACTGTAAAGTTGCATTTCATTCATAAATACAATTTCTTATATTAAAAAATGTCAATATTTGTATTTACTGAAAGAAGAGGAGCATTTGATTGAGAGTGCAAATTGGAGGCCTTAAGCTGAGGTTCCAAACTGTCCTGCTGTTCTTTGGGATTTATAAATCCATTGTCAGTCTCAAAGCCAGCTCAGGTGCCTCTGTCCTCCCCTGCCTCTCCCTGATCTCCCTGCAGCTCTCCAAGTTGTGTAATTCTGATGCTTCTTAGGCAACAAAAAATTCCTTGAGTCCTGACCCAGATAAATCAAATAATGTCCTAATTGGATGTGCTTAATTGGTGTTTGGAGGCATTTTCAGACAGAGTTTTCTATTTCCACCGGGAATATTTTCATTTTTCTGTTTATAATTTACACCACAAATTTGTTTATTAACAATTCTTGGCATTTCTTTCATCTTCTTACGAATTTCTGCTTGAGAGCAAGGAAAGTATATCTTTGTTCTCAGGAAAGAAAAGTTACTTTGAGTTTTACTTTGAAGCACCCAATGATATAACTGAAATGTCATGAATAATTTAAGGAAACATTGATGCAAATGTTACTAGAAATAATCAAGGAACTTTAGAGGTTGTAAATAAAACCAATTTAAAGATGAAAATTGATGCAACTTGCAATTCTAATTTTGTAGACATGCAAAAGTAGGACAAAATAGTATATTGGAACATATGGGAATGGAACAAACAGCACTGACACAACGTGGGTGACTCATTTGTGAGTAAAAAACTTAAATATCTTACTCTGCCTTGCACATATACAGCAAGAACTCTGAATTTAAAAGCCTTTTTAGCTTTCTTGGTGATATTTTGGAAAAGATTTGTGGAATCACAAAAAGGTTTGGGGTGGAAGAGCCTTGTGCACTGCCAGGGCTGGAGCACCCACAGCTTCTCTGGGCAGCCTGTGCCAGTGCCCCAGCACCCTCACAGGGGGGAATTCCTTCTTTATACCCACCCTAAACCTCCTCTGCTCCAGTCTGGGTTTATAGCAATGCCCTGCCAAGAGCCTGAATGCAAATATTGGTGCCATTTCCATCTGTGTGTGCTCCAGATCCCAAACTGAATCACCTCGTGGTATGTGTGTCATAACATTGGCTTGTGTCTGGTCATTGAATCACAGAAATTGCAGGGGAATTGTGGTGGTGAGGGTGTCATTGCCCAGCCAGGATTCTCTGGTATCTGCAGCTCCTGCTTTCTTGTTCTGGGTTTGGTTTTCTTGGTTTGGTTGGTTTTTTTGTGGGTTTGTTTGTTTGTTTGTTTGGGTTTTTTGGTTTGCTTGGTTTTTATTCCTGTTGGTATTTGAGACTTGACTCTGACACTGCTTTGGGACTCAGTCTGTGATTGATAAAGGATCACAACTGATATTTCACCTCACTTTCCACGAGCTCCTTGCAGCCCCCAGGGGTGGCTGTGAGCAGGGGGAGGCTCCCAGAGCTGCCCATCCCTGCCCACAGGGACTGAGCCATTCACATTTACTCAAAAAGTGCCTGAGCTGTGATGCTGAACCCCCACAGGACACCCACACCCCCTGGATCCACTGAGGTTTGAGGAGACACAAAGATCTTTCCTTCCTGAACAGAGTTTTCCAGGCTGGCTTAAGGGGATTTCAGATATTTTTGTGGAGTGCAAAGGAGCTACAGTGAGACTGAGCCAGCATTTCAATCAATTCACTGCACCAGGGCTGGGAAAGCAAAGAGATGCAGAGGAAAAAGAGTGTTCAATAGTATAAAGAACATGGGCAGTAATTTTAATAAACAGTAGGTGAGTTCATGAACTCCTTGTGGACACCTCTAACACATGATGGTGGTGATAGTGCCAAGCTCTCTGATTCAGATATGATTGTGCTCCTGGAGTTTATTTCTCAAGGAGAAATCTCAGAGGAGATTTTAAAAGAATACTTGAAAGATTTAATTAAAATCTGTTCTCTCACTGCCTAATACTGCCTAATGGTTTTAATTAATCTGGATATTCCTAATTGCTCCTGTAATTTTTGCCATGTGTAAATAGCTAATTAAAGTATTAACCACCATCAAATGGAGTCTGAAATTAAATATATAAATGCTCTGTCACTGATTAAGAGGATTACATGAAAAAATAGTAAACTTTCAGGTGTGAATGCTTTCTGACTGCAAATAGAGGCAGATTAGCAGGAAAAGGGGAAGCAGATGAAGGAAGTTAATGAAGTTTCTGACTGAGTTCAGACTTCCCTACTGAGCTTCTGAAGCTCTGGTGGTGTTCAGGGAAGTTTGGAGGTTGTTGGAAGCTCCAGCAGTTGTTTCCAGCCCTGGAGGGGCTGTCTGTCAGTGCTGAGGGCAATAATTCAGCTGCTTTCCTGGAGCAGATGGTTGGGGACAGAGCTGTGACCTCCATCCTCTGAGAAAAGCTCCTTTCTCATGTGCAGAGTGGTGTAGAAGGCACAGGGAGCCCTCCTTGCTCCTGGAGGCTGCAGAACATCCTCAGTATTTGTGGGTGAGCCAAAAATGGCTGGTGACAAACTCTCTGTGAAGGCTGAAGGACAATGGTTTGACCTTTTCCTCATGGTCAGCCTGGGGACAGCATCAACACAAACTCTCCACGAGGATCTCCTCTGGCACAGCTCCCTGCTGTCATGGAATAAAAACCAATAACTCTTGGCTCAGAGCAGCCTGAGCCAGAACATCCCCCTGAGCTCTCTGCATTTGAGCCATTGTGACTCTGGAATTCATGCTGAGCTCAGCCATCCCTGCCACAGGGCAGGGAGCTGCTAATCAGGAATGTGAGGAGATCTCTCAGGAAATCTGGGGTTTTACCAGGTAAAAGCTGCTTTTACTGTATAAGCTCAATATCAATTTGCTGAAGGAAGCCAGACCGGCCCTTTGGCTTCAGTTTCCTCTGGAATTTGATTATTCTGGGAGTACAAACCTCAAGGTTTTCAGAGTTTTAGGTCATTGCTGCAGGTCCTTTTGTTACTGATGACATTCCCCCCTTACAAACCCATGGGCTGCAGAGAATCACATGAGATATTTCAGCATGGAACTCTGTGATTGTTTTGAAAGGCCTCCACAGACAAATTGGACAATTAGCTCTTTTAGCATCATTACTCCCAGTGGTCCCTCTGGGTTTCATTTCAGAATTGGGATGGTGCAGACTCTTGAGCTGGCACAGCCTCAAACCAGTAATGAGAAGCTGGAAAGCTCTTCTCTTTAAAATGATCTCCAAACCTGACAAACATTTCTTACAATATTTAGAAAAACCTCATCAGGTTTTGTCTTTGTTATTTCAATAATGTCTCAGATATAGAACATTTTGCCTCCTCCATGTGTGCTCCAAGGGCTTTTCTAAATGCTTTTTCCTGTTAAAGTGACAGATAGAGACTGGCTTTAGGTGCCTTTTTACTTTTCTTTTTTATGGGAAACTAAGCCAAGAATAGAAGAATTTCAGTTCTTATTCTGGAGGCACTTTGATATTATCTGAGTGCTCACAAGCAGGAAAATCATTTCAGGTGCAGTGCACCTGGGGAATCTTCCCAGGTATGGGGATCCCCATGGGCAGACCTGCCACTCTGAGAGAGGCACGAATTTGGGGGATCAGGCAGTTTATATTTCTGTCCTCTGGTTTAGAATTGTTAACCTCACTTTTAGAGAGATGAGGCCCCAAAGGATAACATTCTATTGTTTGAATTTCTAATTCCCTGCTGATTTTACCTGCAGCTCCCCCAGAAAGCCAAGGGAGCAGTTGTCCCTGTGTCCTCACCCTGAGCATTAGGATTCCTCCTTGCAGATTTTATAAACACTTCCAGCCCTTCCACTGGCACAGAAACAACATTTCAGCTGGGAATGGTGTCCCAGTTGGGGTGGGTTGGGTTCCTTTGGTTTGGTTTTCCCATAAAATGCAAATCTGGCACCAGAAAATGTCATTTGGTTCATTAAGGGTTTTATTGCTGCTGAACTATTAAACATGCTTTATGGCTTTGTAGTTTAATTGATGCAGGCATAAGCTGCAAACAGAAAGTTAATATTATGATAATGCTTTTACATAAATCAGATATTTTAATAGAAAATTGCCAGTCTAACTTGACAAAAAACTGTTCTGCTCTTCACCCTGCTGAATACACCAATGGATACTGCACTTGAGCTTTTGAAATCATCCCCTGAGATCCTGGAAAACTTGCATTAAAATGTTACATTTCCTTTGTTTTCATTGACATTTTGACTTGATTAGCTGAAATTACAATATCTCCCCCAAGGATGGGTAATTGTATTGGTGTCAGCTTTGCTTTGAGCTGTGCCATGTTGCAGATCATTTTTTATTATTATTCTGAAGCCTGTTGGCATTTGTGGTGGCACTGTCACAATCACAGGATCCACTTGATGTACACTTGTGAAATTATTATTTCTGGCATCCTTTAGAGAACTGAACTTTCCATATTAAGAAAAATTCAATAATCCAGCATGAGATCTGGTGTTGGTGCTGTGCTGAACATCTCCTTAAACTCTTACAAAGACTTGTTTCAGAGCTGGGGAATTGTTTGGGGGGTTTTCTGTTGGGGTTTTTTGGTTTTGTGTTTGTCTGTGGGGGTTTCTTATGGGTTGGTTGTTGTTTGAGCTTTCATTTTTCTCTTTTTTTAACATCTGAGGAATTCTACATCTCTGTAGATAAAGAAAATACTGTTAGATTTGGGAGACATTCTGGCATTGCCGAATGTAAACCTATAACATAAACTGCTGTTGGGTTGAAGGGATTTTCTGTCACCACAGATTCTGTAAGTGCACTGTTTATTTTTTAGCTCTTTGCATAGGTTAATCATATTTGTTGGTGATTTTGTTGAAGGACAGTTCTTTGAAATTTAAATTTCACCTTTGTTTGCTTATTTATGGAGGAAAAAAGAAAAGAAAAAGGCCATTAAATCATTAATTTTGGTGATTCTGGAACACTTTGCTCCCCACTACCCTACTGTTTTTAAAGTAATTGCCTTAATTAAGATGGAAAAGGTGATTGCCTCATTCTCCTGACAGTTCCAGGTGACCCAGGAAAATTGACCTTGTTTTCCTTCCAGCCATGGAGCTGCTGCTTGCTTGGCTTTGCCCTGAATTCATCCTGTCTCACATGGGAACCCTGCCCTGGGTGAATTGGCATCAGAAAATGAGCCAGACTCACAGGACTGTCACAGAAACAGCCCTGACTCCCCCAGTGTCCATGAAAAATTCCCTTTTCACAGCCTCACTGATGGCTTTGCCTCATGCATCACCTTTGTGCATTATCACTAAAACTCTGCATTGAGATCCCCCCTCCAAAGGGCCTTTTTGGCCTGGTGTAGAGCTGGAAATGGGAAGTTTGGAGCCTCTGTAATCAGCCCATTTGAAGTTCCCTATCTGCAAATCCAGCGAGTGCACCACGCTTCAAACACTGCCACATCCTGAATTTTAATAGACTTTATTACAAGCCTTCAAATTAAAAGTTGTCAGGAGAGATAAAAGGTTGGGGATTTGGATTCAAAGGGACTTTGATTGGACACAAAGGTCAGCAGTGGTGGCAAAGAGTCGATGCATCCAAATGAAGCACAAAGCCCTGGAAGAGAAAATGCAAATCCTTCATGTACAGCACTTGTCAGGCTGCTCTTGGCTCACATCCACAACACTCACACTATTTTCAGGGATGAGATTTTAACAAATGGTAATCCATGTGTAATTTGCCTGTCAAGTGTGTGCCATTTGTTTTTACAAATGTTAGATTTTAACTGCTAAGGAATCATATTATACTGCATAATGTGATCCTGATTGAACATTTTTTGGTTTAGAATCTTTAGCTCAGTTTTTAACTGCAACTATTTCTTCGTTTTTCCTGGGGAATGTTAAATGCAAATGGGAGAAAAGGAAAAAAAGAAAGAAAATCAAACTTCTAAATGTCATTGCTTTGTGTAAAACTAAGTGTAAATGTAAAAATTACACTTTAATTGAGCAGCTACTTCAGGAGCTTAAAGTTACAGTAACTGTTAATATTTCTGAATGTGGAATTAAGATTCTGCACTGTTAGTGAGCAAACTCATTAAGGACATAAAAGGATGACAGGATGAAAAAGGATTTACATTTCTAGAATCTCCTGTAAAATGATGAGAAATGACAGGCTCCCCTTTCTGATGCTGGAATCAAGGCTGCATGTCTGAACCACAGTGACACTGGGGCTGGGTCCTGCAGAGCTGGGAACTAATGGGGAATTAACAGAGTGTAATGCAGGCCCAGTGAGGCCAGGCTGAGTGGGCAGCTCTGATGGGGGAGAGCAGGAGGCACAATTGCAGCTTTTGTTTGCTGTGCTGGACAGAGAGCTCCTCTCACATCTGAGCATTAGAGCTGTGATGGATGGCACTGCAGCACGGGCCTGACAGCTTTTCTGTTCAAATACAAATTTCTGTCACAGTCCCAGGATGTCTGAGGGAACGCTCAGAGATGAAATATTGTGGCTGCAACAGGTCCAGGGCGAGGCTGTTGTGCTTTGAAAGTGAAAATAATTACAAACTGTGCATCTCCCAGGCACAGATCTGTGTTCATAATGAATGGGAGTGAACACTGGAGTGCACTAATGAAATGTTATTGAACACAGAAGTTCTGCAAACTGTGAGGTTATCAATCTGTCAAGGGAAGTGCCAGTGCATCTGCCTGGGTTTGGGGTTTTCTATCTGTTTTAGGCAAATAAGTGTTCTGGAAAGTTAGTGAAGATCCTGATTTATTCTACCTTTCATAACATCTCTTCAGAATATTTTCCTAAAGGTTTTTTTTTAATGTTCCATTTCTGTATAAAAATAGTATTTCCTTTCACTTAAGCCAGCCACTATTGCCTCCAAAAACCTCTGGCTGGGCCAATGCTTTGATGGAAGCACTCACAGGTGGAATATTGTCCCTGTTATAGCAGCAAAGTAGGTCAGAACCTCGGTGTGTGACAGATGTGACACACAGAGTCCCCACCTCCATACCAGTCATGGATAAAGTGGGAAAGGAGCTGATTAGAGCAGGAGAATGTCTGCATTTAAAGGGCTGATTCCTGCAGGGATTTCCTTCTTTGTGCTTAAGTTTTAATTGAAGGAGAGGCTGAAACTCGATCCCAGTGCAGGTGTGGGGAGTCCAGGTGCCCCTGCGCAGGGCACAGAGCTCTGGGACACTGATCTGGCACAGGGAGAGAGGGAATGGGGCTGCACGGGGTGATGATGGATTGTCTGGCTGCTGGATCCCTTCCAGAGCTCTCATCTCCTGCTCAGTGCTGTCCATGGGGGGGTTTGGCAGCTTCCAAAAAACTCCCAGCTGTGCCTCTGCAGCCTGATCTGCCTCAGGTGAGGCACAGGTGAGGCTGCTGGCCACGGGGAACAGCCTGTGCTCACACTGGGCAGGTGCGAGTGCCAAAGAGCTCAAAAGTGGGGCAGAAATACCTTAAATATCCTAAAGGTCTCCAACCACAGTGTGAGCACTTGGCTGGGAGAGCAGCAGTGAAAGCATTGTCCTGTTTCCATCCAAGTACCTCTGTCCCTCACTCTGAAGGTAAAAGCACAGACCCCAAACACTTCATAAACAGCATGAACCTGTCCCCTCAGTGCCCCTGGGTCTCCCTGCAGTTCATTGATGCATTTCCAGGCACTGCTGCTGAGTGGGGTTTGTCTGTGTGTGCTCAGAGCACCACCTCATCTCACACAGCACTGCCTGACCCCTGCTGCAGCCATGAACTGCTTTGATTTATTTATTCCTGGCCTCATCTGTCAGCCAGGGAACTTTTATACCAACACTGGGTCCTCCCTGTAAAAGTCATGGGTGGAAGGAACTGCTTGAGAAGGCTGAAAGACTGAAGTGCTTAGAATTTATTATAGTTAAAAATACTAACAGTCATAGGTAAAACAGGGCAGGGGGGTGGCAGAGAGGTGAATGGATGTGAAAAGTGTGTTTTGATATTTATTTTAAATTAAATGGGGATAAAACTACTCGGATGTAGCAGCTCTGTGTCCGAGCAGGGCCTGAAAGCAGGAGAAGCATTTTAGCAGTAACTCACCTTAGGAGTTGGTTAAGCTGTGAAAAAGAACCAAGCAAAGAAAACTCACCTCTGAATGTCATTGTTCCTCATTTTGTGAGGAAATCAGCCTTGTCTTCTGTGACCAAAAACTTGTATTTTTTTCACCAGAGTGGAGAGAAGAAACACGTTGTGATCTGGATTTGTGTGACAGATAATATCCTGACATTAGTCTCCCAAATGGAAAGGACTTTCAGGCTTGAATACTTTCCTTAATCCCATATTTTATGGAGAATGTGATTCCTCCAACAGGCAGGAACCTGGCCATCAGGACTGCAGAAGTAAAATGAAAGACATTAAGCTTCATTTGGCAGAGGAAGGGCTGCAGGGGGGCTGGGACCTGCCCTGTGCTTGTCTCCTGTCCTTGTTTGAGTTTCCATCATGGGCCAAGGTCAAGAGCTGCCTGGAACAGGGAGTGGAAGAGTGTGGTACTTTGAAGTGGTTTTTAACTTAGGCTTATTTTGGTAAAAACAAAGCAAAACAAAAGCAAGTTTAGGATATCATTTTGGCTTACATTTAGAAATGTCCTATAAACTAATTTAAAAAAAATTACTAGGAGCTGACAGCAAGTGCATTACAGATAAAACATTTATGAATAAAATACTCATTTTGTAAGGTTTTGCTTTGAGACCCTTGCTGATGTAAGAATTCATAACCTTTGGTGTCTCCTGCAGGAATTGGGTAGGACTCTGTGCCTGGGCTTGCATTGCCTCCTCAGAATGCCTTTGTGACTAAAAGTGATCTGGGGAATGGGAGGAAAGTTGTGTAAGGAATGAAATGGCACAAACAAACAGCTCCAAACAGTCAGAGCACCTTTTCTGAGCGTGGTGGGTGAATGTGAATGTGTGCACTGACCTGTGCCTGAGGGGAACCTGCTGAGGTGAGAGCCTGGGAAACACAATTCCTCCTCATCAGGGCTGTGTTGCTAAGGGATAACTCTCATTTCTCCTCTTCCTTATTCTCTGTCACATTTCAAACGCCAACAGGAAAAAAAACAACATTGCATTGTGTTTGTTCCTGCTGGAGAGCTGGGAAGGGATTGCAAAAGCCAGACAAACTTTCAATGGGCTTTACAACACACAGCTCAATCCTCTCTTGAGACACCCCCTGCACTCACCTCAGGGGCATTTCCACACCTCAGCCCTTCTCCTTTAGCCAGGCTTGGTGATTTCATGTGAAAGCTGATTCAGTGCCATGTCACCATCTAAAGGAAAGTTTTCTACCTTGCACCTTGGTGCTCCCCACAGTTCTCATTTTTCCATAATGGTAGCAGGACTGATCCAGTGGGAATATAACCCTGGAAAAGATAATGTTTAATCCCAGAAAGCAGCTGAGTCATCTCTGCAGAAATCCTGGATGGGTAGGAGGGAGCAGAACTGTCCCAGCTCAGTGTTAGGAGCAGCCTGGAACTGCACCTGCAGGAATTCCAAGAGTCTCAAACACCACAGTAGATATAACTAAAAAAATATTATATTTTCTATACTTCATTAACCTTATAAATAACTTGAGCAAATAATTTTTAAAAAATCAACTCCATTTGGATAAGCACATTGTAAGAGCCCCAGAAGCAGCAGCAGAGCAGCAGAGCTCTCCCAGCTTGAGGAACCCAAACCAAGGCAGGCAGGGGCTGCCCCCGGCCCTCCCCAGCCCTGCACACCCCAGGACATTCCTGATGGACCAAACACGAGGGAAAAGCAGCGTGAGAGGCACGTGCAGTGCAGGAGGAGCTGGGCTCTCCACCTGCCATCTCCAATATGAATAATTCAGCTGGATTCCAGCAGCAGCCCACTAATGACAAAGCAGCTTCCCAACGTTTAGTGCCTGCTGTGCGAGTGGTGCTTTTAACAAAATCCATTTGCTGCGGGCTCTCGGACACGGCTTCACACTGAGATCAACACAATTAGCAGCAGCCATTTAAAGCCCTCTTCTCCCGTGCCTGGTTCTAATTGGTCTTTTAAGACCTGGTTTTTGTTATTAATTTTCAGGAACGTGTAAGAGATTTGATGGAGCAGCCAGGGTGTGTTACTCAAGTGTTTTACTCTCGAGATACTCCTGGGACATCCTGTGTTTGTGAGTTCACACACAGAGACTCAAGGAATGCCCAGATTTGTCCTTTTTTTGATGTGCTGCAGCATGGAATGCATTGTGGCAGAGCATGGGGGATAATCCAAAGGAGAGCAGGCAGGCTGGCTTACACAGCATCAAAATTTCATTAGAAAGTATTTCCACTGAATCCTCTTTTGTATGAAAAGCCTTATCTTTTCTATTTGGCACATCAAAATGTCTTTTAGTAAAAATAGTCTTGCAAAGGATGTCTGCTGAGGGGGCCTGCTCTGAATATTCATAACATCTGAGGGTGTGCTGAGACATTTTAGAATAAATATTTTTTTTATAAGGTTAAACTAGTTCAGAATATTATTGTTAATCTTCTTTACATCCTTTCAGGCAGCCCCTGTGAGGAAATTGTTGAATTAAAAAAGCAAAGAAAGGAATGGTGTCCTCAGGGGGAGCCCCCATGCTCCAGGTCTCACTAAAACCTCTGGAAATCCCTTGGCTTTGGAGAGTGGGTGATCTTGGTGTGGCTTTGGAGGGGTAAAGGGGAGGAAAAACGCCTCAAAAAAAGTCAAATGTCAGTAAAATAAAAAATAAAAGCCTTTGATGGCAGGGAGCTGCCTGGGAACTCCTCAGCACTGAATAATGTCATTACTTGGCTCATTTCAGTGCCTTGAATTTGGAGGATTTGTGATAAAACAGAGCACCCATGGGTTTTATCCTGGGAACTTCAAGCATGGGTTTTCTGCTCTCTCTGATGTGTTGCTGTGATGACATTGGTGGAACTGAATCCTTTGTCTTGTGTTTTATGGAGAACACTGAGGTTTCAGGAAAAAGGTCCTTTTAAAATAGAATTTTTTGGTATAACAAAACAAATAATTTGAAAAAAAAAACAACTAAGGCATGTTTTGGAGTGTTATCCAACAATCAGAAGTGGTTTCTCCAGGAGATCTGGTTTTGCTCCAGTCAGGCTGCTGAAATCCTGCTTTCATCTGAACTCACATGTCTGGGATGTCTGTAACATTGAAATATTTACAGTTTTGAGGGTTCACCAGGTCTGTAATAACACAGGGGAAAATAAATACATTATGCAAAGGGTGATGAGTTTTATCACACATCTTTCACGGGGCAGCTGTTTATTTTCAGTGTTCATTTTCCTTGGATCACTCAGGTAGACAGCTGTTCTTTTAGGGCATTTTTGTTAATTTAAGTCACTTCTTTGAATTGCAAATCCACCACCAAATTCACTTCTAAAAATTCAGCCTCCAGCTCATAATTATATCATCAAAAAAAAAAAATCTTTAGATCACTAATTCAAAAATATCTACTTGTCAGAGATATTTCAAACAAATGCAAAGCATCTACACTCTAAATCATGGTACATCAATGTCTGTATGGAACTGAATGTGAGATGTCCAGGTCTGCTAGATATCTGAAATAAAAAATACAGTGTACAGTCTGTACATTCCCTCAGTTCCACAGCAAGCCTGAAATGAAGGTGTTGTCTCCTAAATGTGTCTTCTGTTCCCAGCTGGAAGCAGAGGTTGGGGTGGGGATAAGAGCTCAGGAGGGAAGTGTTCCTGGTGTGCTGGAAGTTTCCAGAGCTGTCAGTGTGGATAGAGGGAGATTATCCCCACTGGAATTGTGGAAGTGGGCAAGGAGAGCAGTGAGGTGTAAATCAAACAGAAGTTTGGGCTGTAAAGGCAGAGAAGGAAAAAGCTTTAACATATTTGGTGGATGTAATTTCACTCCTATGTCATCAATAAGCTTTGTGTGTTTATTTGTTGTTTATTTGAATGAACATTCACTTGGACTCACCATCAATACCTGCCCACCCATGTTAGAATTTGGAAATCCCTGCCAGGGATCTCAGAGCGAGGTGGTGTTGTGATGTCAGCACCAATGGTGTTACACCAAATCAGGAGATTGTTGTACCCACACTTAATTGTAAGATTGTGGCTACTCCAGCTAGGTAATTAATATGCTAATTAGCTGGTTTGAAGATAAAAGAGGCATTAAAAGAATGCAATAAAGAGCTTGTATTTTTTTCTCTTCTGCTGTGCAAACACAGCCCCCTGCAATAACTTAATGAGGGAATTTCAAAGGAACAAAACTAACAGCAAATGAATTAGAAGCTTAACTAAGTAATTACATGGTATTGCTGAGACCTTTTGGGCAGGGACTGGCATAAATATGTGTTTAGATTGTCATGGCAGCAAATAACAGAGTGGGAACACTAAAAAAGATCTGATATTTTTGGAATTTTTTTTTTTTACAGAAGCAGCCTAAGAAAATTTTGAATTAAATGGTTATTATTGAAAGAAATTATTTATTGTAGTAGTAAGATTGAAAATATTTGTAAGGTAGAAGGATGTAAGATCATTGAGGGAAGAGAGCACAAATAGAAAGTGCTGCTCTTTTATTATATTGGTGGAAAAGGGATTTGGGCTCAAAACCCACAGCCTGAGTTTGTTCAGCATCCTGAATTTTGGATCTGTTCCAAGGGCCAGGTTTGGTCTGGCCCACAAGATTGATACAAAATCTGAAGTGTGGCACTGCAAGAGGAAAAGATCCTTAAGGAAAATGTGCCTGCAGCTGAGTCTGGAGATGCATTATGGGCTAAGCTGTGGTGTGGGAGATTCCAGGACAAACTCAGGCAGGTCTTTCAAGGGAGAGGGTGAGAAGAAACTGCAAGAAATCAAAAAAATTTGGGTTGGAAAAATGTTCTCAGAGCTTTAAGTGCTTCATTAGTGTTCCATTTCTTGTCTCTAAGCACTTTTGCTCAGCTGGGGAAAGCCCTCACTTGTCTGAAGCCTTCTCTGCTGTGAGGAAGCCACACAGATTTAAACTTGTCAAAACCACCCTGGAAATGCAGCTTGAGCCGCTCTGTGCAGCCTCAGCTGACACCCACACCTGGTAAAGACAAAACCACTGTCTATTAATCAGTTTGTTTGTTACTAATGGGCTTATTATTAATACAAAAGCACTGTTACAACTAATTCCAGAAGATGCAAACAAACAAAAGGAAACACGCAACAACTCTTCTGTTTTCTTCAGGTTTTTTATAAACAATTCAACAGCAGCAAAAAGAAAAAACAAAACCAAGCAGCTGCTAAATGAAAGCCAGAAGTTGGCTTAAAACAACAATAAATATAACTGAGAATGAACAATGCCAATTGTAGAAATTACTGTGTGAGGAGGTTGCTTTTTAAATATCAGGGTAAAACATCTTGGGCCTTTGATTTCAGCCTCATCACACGATTAACACTGAGGAGCAGCAGGGGTGAGCTCATGGCACCTCAGGGGTGACACCTGGGCTGCATTTGCAGGCACAGAGAGCACTGAGATAACCTGAGCATCCCCTCCAGAGGCAGGAGTGTCCCCTCCCCTGTCAGCAGCTGAGAGCAGGGAGGTGTCTCTGAAAGGTGCAAGTTTTTCAGGAGTGTTGGAAGGATTTGGGATCCCACTGGTGCTCTGTGTCCAAAAGCTGTGCAGTTCTACCCTGGGAATATTTAAGTCTGAACTTGGTTAACTTCAGGTGGATTGGGACATCACAGCACAAAACAGACCCTCACACAGAGCTGAAATGCAGCTTCCTGCTTGGATTGGTCTGTTAGTTGGTTAATTCTAGTGAGGAAATGGGTAAGATGCAATTGATCTTTATATGTAATTATAGAAACATTATATGTATAACTATAATAATGCATATAATGTATAATTGTGTGTGTATATATTCAAACACACACATATNTTGGTCTGTTAGTTGGTTAATTCTAGTGAGGAAATGGGTAAGATGCAATAGATCTTTATATATAATTATAGAAACATTATATATATATAACTATAATAATGTATATAATGTATAATTGTGTGTGTATATGCAAACACACACACATATTATATTATTATATCTATTATATATGTTATAAGGGGAGCTGCAGCTGGCTTTATATCTGCATAGACAGTTACCTGTGGGACTGTCAAACAGGAAATAAAGAGAACTCACACAAGTGGAACAGGCTCTGAAGCTCAGGAAGGGATATATTTAATAAAATACATCCACTTAAAAGGCAGTGCCACATAAAAGGTGAAACAGCCCAGGCTGTGAATCTCAATAGCTGTGGATAAGCTCAGAGCATTGCTGGAATGGCCCAGATGTGGCATTGGATTGGAAACAGCCTGGGGGAGAGCATTCCTTCTTTAATAGACAGTCATATTCTATGTGGGGTTTTATATGGATTTTTATCTTTCTATATATTGTGGTTTTCTTTATCATTCAATGCTGTCAATTTGAAATGGGCACTTTTTAAGCTTTGGCCTAACATTATTACAAAAAATGAAATTCTAGTTCAGCTTTGTGACATTTCTATGCCAACCACAGGGTCCCTGTGCTCTGGGGTTTGTCTCTAAATCACTGGGTTTAAAATGCATCTCCTGCCTGATTTCAGTGGTGCTTGTGAATCCCTGGCGTGTCTGGTGTGACAGATCTCCTGTCCCCAAGGGGGTTAATTCAGAGCTGTGCTCTCTGAACTCTTTTGTTCCATGAGCTGTTGTTAATCACACCCCAAGGACAGGTCAGGCTGTGCCTCTCACCCTGTGCAGGGGATGTGACATTTCTCCTCTTGTCCCTCTCCAGGCACATCCCAATCACGGCAGGGCCAGCTGATCCCGCAGGGAATTGCTGGGTGAGGTGTGCCAGGCTCTCAGGGGCTCAGGGTTTGGGTGTTTGTGATCCTACAGCAGCACCGAGTGTTTGCTGTGAATCAATCAGTGCAGCCACTCTCCAAATAAATACTCAGCTTGTTAATTAGGTGGAGTTAGTTGCCCTCCAAACCATCCTGGTGACGTTTCTGTGAATGTAAATTAATTTGAAGGCATGGTGAGATTTGTTCTCCACGTTATTGAACTTTCTGTGCACGAAGCATCAATAAGTGTATTTATAGTAAAGCTATTGAACNTTTTTCAGGAGTGTTGGAAGGATTTGGGATCCCACTGGTGCTCTGTGTCCAAAAGCTGTGCAGTTCTACCCTGGGAATATTTAAGTCTGAACTTGGTTAACTTCAGGTGGATTGGGACATCACAGCACAAAACAGACCCTCACACAGAGCTGAAATGCAGCTTCCTGCTTGGATTGGTCTGTTAGTTGGTTAATTCTAGTGAGGAAATGGGTAAGATGCAATTGATCTTTATATGTAATTATAGAAACATTATATGTATAACTATAATAATGCATATAATGTATAATTGTGTGTGTATATATTCAAACACACACATATATTATAATATATTATTATATCTATTATATATGTTATAATGGGAGCTGCAGCTGGCTTTATATCTGCATAGACAGTTACCTGTGGGACTGTCAAACAGGAAATAAAGAGAACTCACACAAGTGGAACAGGCTCTGAAGCTCAGGAAGGGATATATTTAATAAAATACATCCACTTAAAAGGCAGTGTCACATAAAAGGTGAAACAGCCCAGGCTGTGAATCTCAATAGCTGTGGATAAGCTCAGAGCATTGCTGGAATGGCCCAGATGTGGCATTGGATTGGAAACAGCCTGGGGGAGAGCATTCCTTCTTTAATAGACAGTCATATTCTATGTGGGGTTTTATATGGATTTTTATCTTTCTATATATTGTGGTCTTCTTTATCATTCAATGCTGTCAATTTGAAATGGGCACTTTTTAAGCTTTGGCCTAACATTATTACAAGAAATGAAATTCTAGTTCAGCTTTGTGACATTTCTATGCCAACCACAGGGTCCCTGTGCTCTGGGGTTTGTCTCTAAATCACTGGGTTTAAAATGCATCTCCTGCCTGATTTCAGTGGTGCTTGTGAATCCCTGGCGTGTCTGGTGTGACAGATCTCCTGTCCCCAAGGGGGTTAATTCAGAGCTGTGCTCTCTGAACTCTTTTGTTCCATGAGCTGTTGTTAATCACACCCCAAGGACAGGTCAGGCTGTGCCTCTCACCCTGTGCAGGGGATGTGACATTTCTCCTCTTGTCCCTCTCCAGGCACATCCCAATCACGGCAGGGCCAGCTGATCCCGCAGGGAATTGCTGGGTGAGGTGTGCCAGGCTCTCAGGGGCTCAGGGTTTGGGTGTTTGTGATCCTACAGCAGCACCGAGTGTTTGCTGTGAATCAATCAGTGCAGCCACTCTCCAAATAAATACTCAGCTTGTTAATTAGGTGGAGTTAGTTGCCCTCCAAACCATCCTGGTGACGTTTCTGTGAATGTAAATTAATTTGAAGGCATGGTGAGATTTGTTCTCCACGTTATTGAACTTTCTGTGCACGAAGCATCAATAAGTGTATTTATAGTAAAGCTATTGAACAATTTTGTTGGGTTTTTATTTTTTCCAATCACTGTTCTCGTGGCTCCCAGCTGGAGTGTTCCTGTGTCCCATTTACAGCATCTGAGTGTCCCAGGGCCTCTCATACTGTGAGAGGGGACACAGCAGCTGCTCTGTGCTGCTTTCTCTGCTCAGCATCAGATATTCTCCTCTTCCTTGGCTACAGAAGTGCCATGAGGTCTGTTGTGATTGTTGTTATTTTTGTATTTGCTATTTTAGAGCTTCATAGGTAAATAAAGGTGAGGTGGGGACTCAGTATCTGAGTGTCATTGAGAACACCAGGCTCCAAAATTGCCTCCTGTGAAACTTCAGGGATATCTTGGAGTGGCTGTGTGTGAAATGACTGACTCAAATGTTCCTTTGTGCTGCTCTGAGAGCTCACAGTTTGCAAGACATTTTTGAAATGAACACCAGGAAGCACAGTAGTTGTATTTAAAACCATTTATTGATGGAGAAGTAAGTGAAAGGGTGAGATTTGGACCAAGAATTGTTTCCAGGTGGAAATAGCCTGTTTTCCCCTCAAGCTCATTTCTAAATTTGAGGAGAAAAGACAGCCATAAACCTCTGAAAATACCTGAAGTGCCAGGGCTGGGCATTGCTGCTGTGTGTGTGTGAATTAGGAACCACAGCCCTGTCCCTGGCTGGGTGTCAGCACTCAGCCTGCTCTGCCTTGTCCCCAGCTCTGTGCAAGTTCAAATTCCCAGTGCTGGTGGCAGCTTTTATTCACTCTGCACTTCATCAACCCCATCCCCTGTCCCCTGTGCTGTCCCCTGTGCCTGTCCCGGGGGGACACACCTGGGCAGTGGGAAAGGTGCTGTGACACAGGAGCCACTAAAACAGGGCCTGAGCAGAAATACCTTGTTTGCAGCAATAAGCAAGTTACTCACACTCTGGGTTGCTTTATTTTGTTGGTTATTTGGTTGTCACTTGCCCAATACTACGATTTATAACCTCTGACTCTCTAAAAAATTGCTTTTTATGGTTTACTTTTGTGGAGGTTTTTATGTTCAGAGCCCTTTCCAATCCTGAAAGAAATGAAATCTCGTTCAGTATTTTTTGTCTGGAAGCATGAATTGTTCAGCATTATGCCTTGGGTGCATTTGAGCATTGCTGTGCAATGGTTTCACTCTGTCTCGAGTTCAGGGGGCAAAGAGCAGCAAAAGGAAATTGTGTTTTGAATGCTGCACAGTGGGGAGAGTCTCGGGTTTTACAGGAGAAAGTGCTTTTTGAACTTAAAGCTTAAACCAAGTGAATTGTGACATCAGCAGCCATCAGAGGGCCACTCCTGCAGGTGAGAACCCTCAGCCCTTGTGAGCAGCTGTGCACACCCCTGGAATCTGGCACTGCTTTCATTTCCATTGCTCTGACTGACTATTGTCCACCTTGAAATCAAACACAAGCAAGTGCAGCAAAAGTGCCTAAAACAGGAGACATGAACTCACTCTGATAGTAAAATTAAATTATTAATGCTTTCATTTATTTTTTTTTTCTTTCCACAGGATTTGAGGTTCCAATTAAATCCATGTTTGGGCCATTGCTTTGCCTGCCAGTGCTTAATCTTCTTGGAAAGCCTCATCACTTATCTAAAAGGAAAGAAGAACGAGGTAAGAGGAAAAACTAATGAAATGCAGCGTGGCACATCTGTCACAGCAACAGAGAGTGGCTTTAAAAAAAAACCAGGATCAATGACATCAAAAAATTATTTGTTGAGCACTAAATGTGTTCATGTTAGGCATGTTAATTGTAAAGAATTGGATGTGCCTGCAGACACTGAGGGGTTTGTTGTTTATTTTTGAGAGATTTGCTGGTGGTGTGGCCACAGGACAGAGATGAGTGAACCTCTCTGCACTGCTGAGCCCTCTGTGAGGTTGTTTGGCATCTCAGTACTGAACTGTTGAATGTAATTAGCATTTCTGAAGTTATTTAAATTCACTTTTGGGTCAGTCTTGTCATGCTGCAGTGAAATGTGTGTTAGTGCCCAGCACTCAGAGCTGTGCTCTCCTGAGCTGCTGGTAAAAGATCAGTGCAGAACAGCTGGAGCTGAGTGTGCAGTGTCACTGAGGATTGCAGTAACACACAGCCAGGCAGGCAGGGCCAGAGCTGGCAGGGAACAGCAGTGAAGTGATTGAGCCCTGACAGGCTGAGGATGTGAGGAGATGTGGCTGGGAAAATGTGAGCCTGTCCTGGGCTGCAGCACCACAGCCTGCAGTGGGCAGCCCTGCAGCACTGCTGACATGCAGCACAGCCTGCAGTGGGCAGCCCTGCAGCACTGCTGACATGCAGCACAGCCTGCAGTGGGCAGCCCTGCAGCCCTGCAGCACATGCAGCACAGCCTGCAGTGGGCAGCCCTGCAGCACTGCTGACATGCACCACAGCCTGCAGTGGGGGGATCCCAGCCCTCCTTTTCTCTTCTTTTGTCCACTCATTTTTCCTGCGTTCTCAGGTCCCTTCCCAGGGCCAAGTTCAAAGCAATATGAGCTGGAGCAGAGCAGCCTCAGGGGCTCCTGAATGTGCTCTCAGCTGCCATGAACAGCAGCAGGTTACAGGGTGCTGGCCTCTCACTCTCCCTACAGCAAATCTCGTGTGTTTTCTCAGGGAGTGTGAACCACACTGCTCCCCAGGGCTCTCTCATTTATAGCTCTGCATTTCAGGCTCTGTAAAGGGTGTTATTAAATAGCTGGGAAAAATGTTTAATCATCAGAGCATGGGAAGGCAGAGAATTGCCAGAGGGGTTTGTCAGCAGTGAGCAAAACTGGGGGCACTGGGTGGGTTTTTACAGCCCAGGGTTGTGCCTGCACACCCAGAGCTGCTGATGGAAACAGTTCACTGATGGAGGCACTCCTGAAGTGTTTCCTAGAATTTCTGTCAGAAATCCAGGCAGATCTAAAGGATTTACATGGCAAAGCCAACAATCTACACTTCTGATGTTAAAGGTGATGAAACAACAAACATTTGTATATAATTTATTAGAATGACTCCCTACCATTGCTTATGGAAGCAAGATGGGTTGTATAGAACATTGTTCATTCTGTATTTCTGTAGATTGTATTTATAGAATGTCTATACACATATATACCTTTTACATATATACAATATACAGGAATATACCTAATATATACAACCCTAAAATATACAACTCTAATGTATATATATATAATTCTTGTTACCAACAAGAATTGTTGGTCTATATGTATGTATATATATATAATTCAGTTACCATAATAATGTATATATGTAATTCAGTTACCAACAGGGTCCATCTTTAAAAATTAATTAAGCTTTAATTGAACTGCTCTTAATAGGTTTGAATAGAAAGCACATTTGATTTGTCTGTAGCTCTTCAGCTTCCTTTCAGTTCCTCATAATTGCATTTCAAAGCTCTTCTTTCACTAGATAAACATCACGAACTTATTTTTTTAGAAGATTCTCTAATATTTTCTTGTTTAAAAAAAATTTACCTTTTCCATCTTCCAAACTTCCTGCTTCTTCAAAGCCCTGTTGGTGAGGCACATTAACAACTTAAAACAGATAATCTTAGTAATTACTGGCTTCTTATAAACATAATTATCTTATGATTAGTGCAGATGACATTAAAAAAAAAATCTTTCACTGAAACGGTGCCTAAAATGAGTTCTGAGCTACCTGTGTCTGCAGTTTAATTGGGACCCCTACTGATACTGAGAACAGCTGGGTTTGGGGTGGTTTGAAAGAAAATCAAGACTGAAATGGTGACAGTGTTGTAGCTGGGATGTCTGAGTGTCTGTGATTTTTAAATCACTCACTGACACAAGGGACTTTTAGCCCAATGGTTGATGTTAACATCAGGGGGAGTTCTGCAGGTGGCACTCAGCTTCAGGTGCAGTGTATTTGCTGTTGTCACACCAAACAGGGCTGGATGGACATTGCCAAAGTCATCTGAAATAGAGACAGAGAGAGGGGCACAGATTGAATTATCATTCCATGATCCCATCTTTATAAATTATCCAGTACCTATAACACTTTAAAACAGGATTTATTTGCTTTAATAATTCATGGGAAGCTCATAGTGGGTAATTTATTAATCATACAGTGCCACCAGTGTGGATGATGCCCAATTCCTGTTTCTGTTCTATTGAACCCACTGATCTATTCTATGGCAGCAGCAAGAGGCTCCATTGGAAACACTGAGAGGAAGCCTATTGTATTTCCAAAATAAAACCTGGAGCTATCTGTGGGATGCAGGGCTCCTGTCTGAGGCCAGGAATAGCTGCAAACCCAGGAGGGAGCACCCATTTCTGTTGGGATGGGTGCTAAAGGTCACTGTGCACAAAAACACTGAAATATGGAGGCACTGAGGTTTGAGTCACACCACCAAAATCAATGGAGTGACTTTTATACTCATTGGTATAATTATCCTATTGAGACATTTACTAAAGTGTTCTGCTGATCCACAGCCAGAATACACAAGCACACTGCAGAGGCAAAGCCTGTCTCATTTGGAAAGTACAGTTTGCAGTGTTTCCCAAATTCTTTCATATTCCATCCCTAATTTCAGCTGTTCCATATATTTACTACATAAATGAGTATTGTGGAGATACTGGACTGAAAATGGTGGGTTTATAGCAGTGCCAATCAATAGAAGTGCCTGTTTATCTTTTTACCTGTGTTCAAGTTTTTGTCTTGTTTTCAGCCAGCACTTTCTCAGCTGCAATACTCTGGCACTGAGTCTGAAACAATTCACTGCAGAACAACAAATCTTGTGTCTTCAGGAAAAAAAAAAGCCAATATCTAGTTAGTGATATTGCTAAAGAGATAAAGGCTGTAGTTCTTAAGGAGGCAGATCTGTTTGTTTCACTGAGATTACAAACAAATATAAACAAATGTGTCCTTCCAGCTGTGATGGTTCCATGTGAGCATGTGAAAAATGAATGAAAATGGGAGGCAATGCCATGGGTGAGCCATGAACTGCACCCTGGAGCACCCTGGGGTGTGAATGTGCTGGGAGGAGCAGAGGGAGCAGAAGGAGCACATGGGGCTGTGGTTTCAAATCCCTGAGTTCTTCCTCTGCCTGTTGGGACTGGGAGCTTTGACTGTGAAATGTGAGGAAAGCTCTCTTCCACACCACTGCCTTCCCATTGCTGCCTGTTCTTCCACTCAGTTATTCTCACACCTTAAATAAAGGCCCTGCCAATAATGTGTTTTAAATAAAAGCAGGAATAGGTGAGTTGGATTGGATAAGGTTTGTAAGGAAGCAGCTGCAGCCAGCAGCTGTAGGTTTAAAATCAATGAGGTGATTGAAGGTGCAGAACCTCTCAGGTTTTGCACTGCACTGGTTGTTCACTGGAGCAGGTGGTTCTTCCCTGAGGAGTTTGTGTCTCCATCCATGAGGAAAGCTCTCTGGAACTGCAGAGCAGAGGTTTTGTTGTGTGGAACCCTGTTTGAGGAGCCAGCTGGAAAACTTTACCAGCAGTATTATATCAGTAACATTCCTGTTACTTCATGTGTTTTCCCTTCCTTGTAAAATGTGTCTGTTTTTTAAGGCTGGCACAGCCCAGAAGTTCAGCAGACTGAGCTGTGCTGAGCCCAGCTCAATTCAGTTCAGTTCTGATGCTCCCCAGAGGTCAGATCCAAACCAGATCCTGCAGAGGTGCATCCTTGCTCCATGTGCCAGCAGCCACTTGGCTTCTGCCTGGGGCTCCTGCAGGCCTCTAATGAGGAAGAAATACAAACACACTGATGTGTGATTTGCACCCTCCCTAAATTCATTGCCTTCCTTAAAATACTTAGCTGAATTTAGTGCTCGGATTAAAAATGCTATTTCAGTAATGGTTTAAAGGCCAGCTGCTGAGGCACTAAACAAAAGCCATCATGTTTGCAGAGCAAAGAGCATTTTCTGTAACAGCTTCTTGCCATTTGTTGATGTGGTGGGGAATGGGGAGGCTCTGCAGCCTCCTCCATGAATCACTGCCAGCATTTCCCGTTCCTGAAAGGTGAATATTGCTCCTGAATGTGTGACTGTGCTATTGGAGCCCTCTGTGGTTTAGAGAGATCCTTCAGAATACTAAAAAGTCATTATTTGCTCTCTTGCAGTCTCAGTGCAGAGCAGCTGGCTCTGGTGGCAGGGCTGGGTGGTTCTCAGTGGGCTGGGGCTGTTTGTGGGGAGGGAAGAGGCTCCTGGAGCTGGAGTCACCCCAGCCACAGCCAGGGCTGGATCTCAGCATTTTGGGCTCAGCTCAGTGAAAAGCTGGAGTCACCCCAGCCACAACCAGGGCTGGATCTCAGCATTTTGGGCTCAGCTCAGTGAAAAGCTGGAGTCACCCCAGCCTGGGCCAGGCTTGGAAGCTGTGCTGGGTCTCACCATTCCCCCCTCTGTGCCCCTTGCTCCTGGAGCTCATTGAAGTGATGGGGCTGGGATCACTTTGGCTCCTGAAAATGGCACGTCCAATGCACCCTTTGCCTTGTCATTAATTAAATTTAAGCATTAATGAAGCCCTTATGCAGGGCTGGTGCAGGGTCAGTGTGTCCCTGACACAAATGTGAGCTCTGGGAGCTGCAGGGCTGTGGTTCTGCAGCCAGGAATAAATAGATGAGTGAATGAATGAAATAGGAGTGTTGCAGAGGGGATGTTTACACACAGCTCCTTGCAGCTCTGCTGCCAGGGGATGTTTATTGAACTTTAAACACACGTGTAGCAGCTGTCAGCAGCTGTGTCTGAAAGGGCAGGACAGAACAAGTCCAGACCTACACAAAAACACAGGCTTTCATTAGGTTTCAAACCATTTTTCTAAAATGAGTAAAGCTGTATTTTCACCTGCTTTTATTGGGCTGATGTCCATTAAAAACCCACTGCTGTTAATTTGACTGCACATTTGACATCTACAACAACAAAAGCCCCCTTCAACAGATCCTTAAATTGCTTTGGTTATGTCAAAGATACATTTAATTTTCTTTTTAGCAGCTGGTAGAGTGCTGTGTTTTGGGTTTAATACAGGAATAACGTTGGTAATACACTGATTTTGTGCTTCCCTCAGTCAGGATCTGTCAGTGCCTCGTGCTCTGCCCATGAACAAAGGGATGGGAGGGAGCAGGGCCAGGGCAGCTCAGCCAAACTGGCCCAATGCTCATGGTCTGAGTGAGAGCAGAAATGATTCTCACAACCAGGGTGAAATTGGTGGTGGCCATTTGTATTGTGAATCACCAACAATTGAATAATACCTAGTTTATTTTCTCCAGGCTGTAGTATCTACTTTATGAATGCACTTGTACTTCATAAATCATTCTCAAGAGCAAAAGGGAGAAAAATGAAAAATCCATTTTCCTTCAACCCCTTGGGTCTTTATTTAATTTTTAATGAAATAGAGAGGACACTTCATCAATGGCAGCAATGGCTTTAAACTGAGAGAAGAGAGTAGGTTTGGACCAGATTTCAGGAAGAAATTCCTCTCTGTGAGGATGGCACAGGCTGCCCAGAGAAGCTGCTGATGGATTCATTTGGTGTTTTACTTCAGAGATTAATCAACCTTAAAGCACGTGCCTATTTCCAGGTAGATCAGTAAGGAAAAAACAAATAAGTTTTCACATTTAGACCTTTGCCTTTGAAGGAAATTTCCCTGAATGGCAATTCTCTCCCCAGACCAGGTGTTGTAGTGTTGCTGTGCATTTCCAAAGGAACTCTGAATGTTTTGAGGAATTCACACATCTTTCAATACCCATCACATCCATGATCCAAAATTCACACTGGCCTTTAATAACTTACCATAATGTCAGGGGTGGATACCACACACCCTGCATGGTCCATCCACAAAGGTAAATTATCTACAAGGATTTGAGCTGCAAATAAACCTGTTGTCATCTGAAATTCATGGCAGCCTCAACATTAACATTAGGAATAGTTTAACAAGTTGAAAACCAGATGAGAATCCATTCCCTAGCAACAATGCTGAGTTAAATGAGCAATTGGATCCCAGTCCTGTCACAGATATCACATTTCTCTGTATCACTGAACAGCAGCTAATTAAAAAGTTCATTTAGACAGAGGAATTATTTTTATGAATTCACAAATATGCTTTAAGCAAATACAAAGGAAAAGTAATAAAGCTCAATTTGCTTGTGAACACTTCACCCATCTGCTGTCTACCAATATTTCAGCATTTGGAGGATCCAGCACCATTGTAGTTATTCCTCTTTACAAAAGGTATTCAGCTCATTAACAGATAACTGAGTTCTCACCTTCCCTAGCACAGGACTATGAGAAACAAGCTCAAATGGTGATGAAATCATTTGTTTTATTTGATTTCCAAAGAGCATTATGTAACGTGACAGTGCTCCCAGACAAGCCCTGCAGCTCTCTCACCCCCCTCTGCTGGAGCTGAGCACTGCAGAACGCTGCTCAGTGCAGGAGGCAGCCACAGGAGCTGGTTGCTGCACACCAAAGGCAGAACAAGAGGGAAAGGCAGCTTTGAGGAAATGCTCCCTCTGTGCCCAGAGGCTCTGTGTTTGAAGCAGCAGAAGTACATGCAAAATCAAAATGACTCCAAACCACAGCAATGTAAACAATTCCTTCCTGGGATTCTCCTTTCATGGTGGTTTGATTCATTTTGGGGTTATACATCAGGCTTGCATTTCTGATGTTGTTTTCTTTTTTGTTCTCTTCTTATTTATCTTTCAGTTTCTTTTTCTGATCTCCAGCAGTGCTTAAACCTGTCTCAAAGTCTAATAAGCAATAAATAACCACCAAACCCAGAACTGCAGGCAGTGAAATGCATTGGGAGGGTTTGCTGGTGGAAATGTCTCTAAAGGCTCTCCCAGGTTGTGTCTGAGCCAGGACAGCTCCTGTTAAATGCTCTCCACAGCAGAGGAATTGTAACTGAATTACTGAAAACAAATGAAGTGAGCATCTGCTCGGAGTTTTGGAGACTATTATTACCAAATGTTGCCACATTTTAGGAGCCAAGTTCTGAAAACTATTAATACACACTTGATACCAGCTTAGTAACTCCTGGAATTTATAGTGGGCAAAAGCTTTTTTAAGGCAAGAATTGCAAGGTAGTGAATTACCAGAAGACTTGAAGGCATAAATATCTACACATTTACAGTAGATCACNAGGTAGTGAATTACCAGAAGACTTACAGGAGATTAATAAAATAGTGCAGAAGTTTGTTTGAGTCCCCAGGTTTTTTTGTTTCTGTTTTTTTTGTTTCTGGTTCCCCCAGCACCCCCAGGGTTTTTCTGCATTCCCTTTCTCTCTGCTCCCACATCTCTGCTCCTGCTCCATTCTCCCATCCAAGGTTCAGGGTTTCACATTTTATTTTGCTGAACTTCACGAGCTCAGCATCAGCAGCAGAGGATCAGGGTGCAGGCAGTTTAATTGGACTTGGCTTCACTTTCCTGCAGCTGCAGAGGCATTGAAATGTGCAGGCAGTTGTCTCTGTCCTTCAAACCCTGGCCTTTAGTTCTCCTCACTAATAGCTTTGGTCATTTAATAATGTATTTTACAGCAAGGTCAGGGGAACAGGAGTTTTTATAGGTCAGTGTTTTACAGAGAATTGGTGAACCAAAAACTGTAATTATGCATGTGAAATAATGCCTTGAATAATTGGTGGTGATTAAGTGGCTGTTATCATTGAGACAGGTTATCAGGGTTTGATGTGAGAGGGAGAAACCAACTGGCCAAACTTATGGCAAGGAAATGTTCTATATTTCATCAAGCCCTCCATTTACCCTCTTATACCTAGACAATAGGGAAAATACAGGGATAACTGGGATTGTTATCAATTGGTATTGCAATCTATAAAATGGCATCTTTAGGGTGAGTCTTGGTGCCAGCACATCAGAGAGCTCCAAACACTTGTGAGTGCACAGGATGAAAGGATGAGAGTTCACAGTGCTGAAAAGTTTAACCTGCTCAAGTGTTTCATGCACAGCTGCAGTTTTTTCCAGTTTGAGGCTGTAGAACACAGCTGCTCCTGAGCATCACCCTGCCAGGTCCAGCAGCACTGAGAAGTGCATGAACACCAAATTCTCTATTTTTGGAATCAATAACCCCTCCAAAAAAGTGCTGTGAGCACAAAAGGAACAGGACAAAGTGAGAGAGAACAGGAAATCTCTGTGAAAACAACCATCACAGTGTGGGTGCAACAAAGCATCTTTCATTTCTGATGAATCCCCAAGTGCTGTGCTCTGAAACTGCCCCAGCTGGGTCCCCCCACGGGCAGGGATGGTGTGCTGGGGATGTGGGACAGGTTTGGAAGGAGGAGCTGAAGGAGATAACTGGAATTGTAACCATGGCTAAACAATAAATCACTGAAATAGTTTCAGTTGGTGTGTTTGGAGGGGAAAATTCCATGTGTGCAGCACAAAATATGGACAAATGGCAGGAGAGAAGGATCAAAAGGAGCAATGTTGATCAAAAAGGAACAAAGGTTCAAGATAATTTCTCTTATCCCAAGTATATTTCCAAACTATCAGTCTGTAAGGTGTTCTGAGGGCTCTCTTGGCTTTTGCTGTGGAAACTGTTCCCTTTCCTGCAGAATATTTGAATTTCCACTGGAAAAGGGGCCAGATCCCAGGTGTGGCACCTTTCAGGAGGCTGAATTAGCTCTGGTGCTCACCTGTCCCTTCCCAAGGACCCTCCCTGGCTCTTCCTGAAGCAGACTTTGACCTTCCCAGCAGGAATTTTCTGGGTTTAGAGGCCTCAGACACTGCCCCAGACCCCCCAGCACTGGGCACCCAAGGAATTCTCCCAGGGTTTTGCCTCAGACAGCACTGGGAGGCAGCTGCTGATTGTTTGGGTGAAATTGCTCTAGAAACTGCTATTTCACTCTACTTGTTTTTAGGCATGTTATGCACTTTTAGAATGATAAATGCTAAAGAACTTAATTAAGTTCTACTTATAATTGCTTATGCAGCTCCTTTAAGAATGCAAATTCACCTGGCACAAAATTAAAAAGAATAAATTCAATAAGTGCTACCCTTTTAATTTGAATACAAGTCAAAATAGTCTGTAACAATCATTCCAGACAACATATATACTATTTTTACAGTGCAGAACAACTCCTGGTTTGTGCAGCTGGTGCTGATTAAAATAAATTCACCTAATTCAATTTAGTAAAACCAGCTAATTTAGGAAAAGCCAGTGCATTAAAATTGACTGTACATGACACCTTTCCTCATTTCAGAGTGCACCCCAGCACCTCGGTGTGATTGGATTTCCTACGGTGAGTTCTGGAAAGGTTAATGAGAGCCTGAACAAAGCAGCTCAGGCTCCCTAATTGGGTGTAATCAGCTCAGGTGGTGATGGGCTCCTTTGTGGATGTGATTCTAATGAGAGATCTTTGATGTGCAATAAAAACAGCACAGGGAGGAGTGAGAGGGAAAAGCCAGGATCTCCTCAGTGTGCCAGGAGTGCTGCAGGATCTGGGGTTGGTTCTCTCTTGCCTCTTTCCCCTGACTCAGTCAGGCTTAGGGCAAGAATTTGATGGAAGTACCTTTGCATTTCTGCATTTAGAATAACACTTTTTTAATATATAGCATTTCTCAGCTCATTCTACCTGAAGTCCCTTCCAAGGAAAATGCATTATTCATTTTTATATATTTCTGGCTATGATATTCAAAGTATTGTTGTACAAAAAAGCACAGAGGTTTAACCCAAAGCACTTCTGTGTGGTGAGAACAAAGTGTGCTGCACCCACAACACCCTGTCCATCATAAATCTGGGTGGTACATGCACCATTTGAAAGAGAGAACTCAGTCCTTTCACCAGTGTGGGGTGGACTGAATAAATAATAACCACATCCCTCCATCAGGGGAAACTTTTCCACTTGTGCTCCCCAGAAGTGTTAAAAATTGTTTATACATTTTTTATATATTTATTTATACATTCTATATCTACAAAACTTGGGCACCAATCAGTTTAATGATTAAATAAGGGGAGTTTGAGTGCATTCCTGCCCAGGTACAGTGAGTGAGTGACTCCAAAGCTCTTCACACAAAGGTTCTGTGTGTCAAACAGGGGTACAGCAAATGCACGTTCCCAGCTGGCCAGGAGGGTGGCCAGGAGCCATGGCCTGTCCACTGACTTCATCTCAAACAAAGTCAATCATGAAATCAGACCATGAAAGCACTGGGGATGAGGATTTTTCATCCTTCTCTGCAAAGAACTGTCCTAGCTGCATAAAATCCAATCAATAGATAAATCAGCCTTCTCCTATAATAGATCTTATGTGGGGAGGGCAAAACTCTGAAGGTGCAACACAAGTTTAATGGCATTTTCCAAAGTTCAGGCACATCATTTTTACTGTAATACTCACCAGCATTATTAAAATACCAGAAGGCATTGACTCTCAAATAGCTGTTGTAAAGATCTGCTGAGTCCTGCCCTCCCCAGTTCAAGGGTGCATCATCCAAACAGGAACTGGGAAGTGCTTTAATCACCATTATTTTCACTACTCACCTTGGAGATATCTTTACTATATTGACAAATTATGTCATTTTGTCATAAGTACTTCAAATCATTACAGCACTTGTCAGAAATCTCTAAATCAGATTACTTATACAAAAAAAGGATAATTTTTCTTTACAATTCCCTATCTGAATCAAGTTGTGTGTTGTCCTTGATGTGGGATCACATCACTTCTGCTGACAGGTGATGGTATCACAGTTAGAGAAACCTATTTTACAAAGGATTATGCCTGACAGGGCCTGAGAGATTTTGTGTCACCCAGAAGCTGAATGCAACATCCTCTGTGCAGGTTTGGGGAGCTTGGCCTGAGCCTGGATGACAGGGCCATCACAGGGAGTTTGCATCTCATCCCAGTTTAATGGAAATGGACACCCAGGTCCTTTCATTTTCAATTTTCCTGTTGGAGATTATGAGTTAGCACTGGAATCCTGAGCAGCCTCTCTGTGACAGACACATTGCATTTTGTGCCCCCCTGGATTTTAAACAAGCTCACAGGATGAGGCAAACGTTTGTCACTTCTTGTCAGCTCAGTGATGGCAACGTGAAGCTTCTTCTCAAGCCTCAGATAGAGCTGTTTTGTTGCCTTCCATCTGCATCAAGGTTATCCCAAATTTAGAACCTTCCTGCTATTTTGATAGATGGGACATTTAAAACTTTTATTTCCCTCCTCCCCCCATAAAGCTCATGACTGAAGGAAATGTCATTTCAGTGTTTTTACATTTGTGTGATCAGATGCACAGAACTGGAGCCAAGCAGTTCTGGAGAGCTGGGGCTGTTCCAAGGAACCAGCTAATTTAGGAGAGAAGGCTCATCCCTTTCCAGCAGCGTCTGAGCTGAAACCCAAAGCTGAGGCTGGAGGGGGCTCAGTGACCTCACCCAGCTGGGAGCTGCTGTGAAACCCCACTGGGCACTCCCCAGGGTACTGCACGTTTATCTTGGGCTCACAAGATCTTGTAAAAATCAAATTTGAGCAAATCAGCAAGTGTTTGCCCATGCTGGTTCACAGATGGGCCCTCTGGAGGAGCAGGCCAGCAGAGATCCACGAATAACATCCTGCAGAAACTCGGGGTTTGAACATGCAAGGATCCACATCATTTACATTTTACAGTTTATCCCTGAGGGGGAAATGTAGTAATTACTTGGGAACAGCAGTGTGATGTGCTCAGAGTTCCCCTGTTTGGTTTCTGCATTCCCCTGCTGCAGGAGCTGCTCTGTCCCCTGGCCAGGAGTGCTCAGGGCTCACCCCAGGCTGCAGCTCCGCCTGTTTGCTCCTTCCTCTGCTGAACCTCCAGCTGCTTCTCCACCTTACACAAACGGTTCCTAATGGAGTGTCCCGAGGAGGAAATGAGCAATCAGCTGTGAAAATGAATCTCTGCATCTCTGCCGATTCAGAGAGCAGGAGAGCCCCGGGCACCGAGGTGTCACCTGTCTGTTTTACCCTGCTTTTACACGGCTGTTTATCCTCCCGAGAAAAAACCCAAACAAGCCAACACTTGTTGCCTTGGCAACGTGCTTCAGTTCTCTCTCTTCAGACACCCAAACGTGGTTCAGTTCTCCTCAGACACCCAAACCAAACTGCAG
>VWYE01017737.1:0-13205 GCA_013398995.1 Alaudala cheleensis | reverse complement strand
ATATCCTGAAAACCTAGCACTGCACCTCTGAGTTAAAAGTCATGTTCCAGACTTTGCTCTCAGCTCTATTATTCTCTGGAGCTTAATTTTTGCCTTCAATATTAGTATGTATAAAATTTCAACCTTTACTACTGCTTTAATTTTTAAAGCAAGCAATGTGCAGGTGTGTAAGTGTTGAGATGAACAGGATCCCAGCTGTCATTGTAGCTTCCATCAAGGTTTCCATGAGTACAAATATTCCAGTTCTTACAGGTGGGTAAAATTCATCTTGCTGTCCTGTGATTTTAGCAAAACACATCAGGTGATGCAAAGAGAGCACATTTGGGTGTAACATGCTAACCCTCACAGATGGCTTTGCAATGGTTAGCCTAAGTCAACCCTACTTTATGGGGAAAAAGAGATGAGGTGCTCAAGCCTGTGATCATGGGGAAAATCTTTGCCGTGTTGTAAAATGAAACAGCCTATTGTAGAAACTCTTTTAAAATATTCAGATGTCTTAGCTAGCAGCTGAAATTATGCCCCTTTATGCCTTAATGCACATGAAGTTACTGTCTAATGTTTTTTCTCTATGGCTTTGGGGGATAAATTTCTTAATTTTTTTAACAATCAGCAGAAATTACAGCTTGTACACCACAAAGGAATTAAATGTATGCACTAACTTAATGAATGCATTTCCAGTGACATTTGTCTTTGATGAGCCTGCAGCAGATTCATAGTCCAAAGATGTCTTTTGTTCAGAATGACATGCTTTCTAATTTATTACAACATTCTACCATCCTGCACTTTAAAATTAGCAGGTGGAAATTTTCAGAGCCTCAGATGTCATTTAAATGCCTAATTTCTACAGAAAGTAAATGGGAACGAGATATACAGTTGTCATTTGTGCCTTTGAATATTTTCTTTTTTTTTTCTTCTCTTATTGGTCTTCATAAATTGCTTGGTTAAATCTGCTGTATATTTAAAAAGAGGTCCCAGGAACCTCGTGGAACTTCCACTCAAACGGGTACCTCGTTATTGGCCTGACCAGAAATGCTTGGCAGGATTTTATGTTTCCACAAGCTGCACTAAAGCAACAATCATGGCTTTAAATATGGGTCCTGAGTGCTCTGGAAGATGTGTTCCAGGCTGCAAGAGGGAGTTGGGCTGCACATTTACTGTCAGCAAAGACAATGAAGCAGGTCTTAAGAGTGCCTTTGGGTGTTCTGAGAAGACAGCAGTAAGCACACCCCTTGGAGCCGTTCCCTGCCTCATTTGTAATTGCTTTGTCAAAAACATTTGTCAATGAAGACTGATTTTCAAAAGAACCACGTTTGGGAGTCTGGAAGTAAAGACCTATAAAATGAAACATCTTTAAAGGTAAATCAGTCCTGTGGCCTAATCAGCTGAGCAGCATCCCTTTAGCTTCAGCATCAGAAATGCTGCTCTGTATTAATCTGCAGAATTTTTGTTTTATTTTTCTTCTTTCTCAAGGACAATATGTTCTTGAGTAGCATTTCTTTAGCAGGAAAGACAGATGTGTATAAATAACTGTGCACACAGTGGTAATTTCTAATAAAAATGTAATGAAAAAGATCAACTAGAAACTCATTTTAACTCTTTATCATTCAGGGAAAAATTTTAAACATAGTAATTAATGATGGACATGTCTGCTTTGCTAAATCTACTTAGAAGCAAACAGTAAAAAAATGTAAAAAATAATGAGTTAAACATTCAGCCTCATCATCTTTGGTTTGCCCGCATGTTATCTTAACATGCATAACAAATATCCCCAAGATTGATATAACAACGGTTTGGGGTAGTGATTTTGGGGAATTTCATTTTTAGACAGATATTACTTAGATGTTAAAGGCCTAGACCAGTGAAATATCACAGGTGCTCAACCTATTCTAATTCTAATTCTAATTCTATTCTATTCTATTCTATTCTTCTTTTGGTGCCTAAATGCCTCTCTGGATCTGCTCTCCAGTCTCTTAATCTAAGATCTATTGAATGAATAAAAGTCTTTCCATTTTCCTATGAAATTATAATCTTAAACAATACATTTGGGCAAAAAAGGCATATGGTTTACTTTAAATGCAAGCCTGAATCCCACTGCATATGTGGTTGGTTGAAAAGATGAGTTTAACTGGAGCCTTAAACTAAAGATGTTCCTCCTGAATTAAAGCTGTAAGAAATTCTACTGATGACCTTTGTCAGCATTTCTCACTTAGAAGTACAAAATGGATGGAAGAGATGTTGTGACACCTGCCTGTTCATCCTATTCAGAGCTGGTCTGCTTTACAGATTTGGGCTTTTTCCCCAGAAACCACAGTGCAGTCAGAACTATGTTGTGCTGAAGGAAATGGCTCTTGAAATGCATTAGTCTTGTCACTTCAACTACATAACCTTATTTTATGCTCTTTTAAATGCACCTCATCAAAACCAGAACAAGATATCTGCTTCAAAAATTAAGAAAAAATTGATACTTTAATACTCACTGATCCACTATAAAATTATAAAAGTTGTTACTTGTAACAATAACCACTTTTCTGATTTTATAGGATATTTTCTTTATGCTGTACTAAGACTAAAATAAAATCTAAAATTTGGAATTTACCTTCTTATGGGAAATACTAGAAGTCACTACAAGTAATTAACAAGTAATTAACCACTAGAAGTCACTACAAGTAATTAACAAGTAATTCTGCATTCTTAGGTAGACTGCAGAAATTTTGACCAATTTATTGATTTTATTGGTCTTTCTCTGCTTTTCTACCACTGACCCCTGAAATGAAAGGACTGAAAACACTTCACAGAGGTAGAACTGAATTTCTGAGGTAAATCTGTTCACTCACAGCACTGTTGAGAAAATTTACCTGGGGCAAAGTGAAGCCTGTGTATGTTACCTACACTGAAGCCCTGAAAAGTGATCTTGAACAGGACTTCAGTGGTGCATGAGATTCTGCCTGTTCTGTTAGACAAAGCAGCAAAAACTATCTGAATTTATATCTTCATGTAACCTTCCCAGGCAGTTCAGTGATTTTGTCCTTTTGCTTGCTTGGCTTTTGTTTCAGATGTTTGGAAATTGTATTTCCTCTGACCATTTCAACATGTGAAGAAAAAATCAGCCAACAAAGCAGAAAAGAAGATAGTCCAAGTTAGTAAGCAGTGAAAAATCCTGCTTTTCCCAGCTTTTCTTTCACAATATTAAATAGCTGCTGTGTATTCTGATAGATGCATGAGACTTCAAGCCCAGATCTGCCCTTTCCTGCTCATACATCCTGGTCCAATATCCATCAGGGACTTTTCATCAATCTCATTTAAGACTGATAATTGCATATTCTCCAGAGCAAAGATGGTTTTATCTTTGTAGATGTCTGAGCAGTGCAGCTTGCACCTAAACCACTTCAATAATGAATGCTCATCCTTATAGTCACCTACTTGAGGTTTTTTTACAAGGCTAAAGAAAAAAGCTGTCTGCAGAAGGCTTTTTGACTGCAATAAAACACTGCATGTCATGGAGATATCTTTGCTATATGTAAAGATGAAAAATTGTCACTTAAGCTGCTTTTACAAAGAAGATCTATTACTTACTTCCAGAGTGAAATGACAGTTATTGAAATCTTAATAGTGGAATCCCCAGTTTGCAATTAACAGTACTTCTGTTGGAGCAGGTGTAAGTAACAAAGATTCGGCTGAGTTTTTTTTTTTGGACTGCAGTTTTTCCTGGAGAAATGTTATAGGTCATAGCTGCAAATTAATAGGCTTGAATAGCAATTATTCAAGCTGCATAAATAATAATAAAAACCAAATATTATCATTCAGTGTATAACTGAATGTGTGTAAATATATAAACTGCATTGCCTTGTATATAAGTATATGTTTTAAGTATATACTTATATGTAAGTATAGTGTTAAAATATGATTATATTTTGTTAAACAATAAATGATTATATATATTCTAAATATTCATAATTATTTTAACTAAATGTTAAGGCTGTGAAAACTTCTAAGATTCAAAAGCCAAAGAAAACCTTGTTTAGTTGTTTCTTTTCTTTGTGCACTTGCATTATTACATCTTTTTATGTAGCCACTATTTTTATGCTAATTTTGGTGGAAGCAAAGCTTAGGGAATCACTTGATCAGAGTGTGATATCACCTCCTAATAGTTTTCCAGAAACAGAGGTTTCATAAGCAGTTCTGTTCTGCTAGATTGGCTGATGAATGGGCTGTAGAGGATAAGAAATATTTACTTATAAACACTTGTAACATTGTCCTGGATAAATTTCTATTCTTTTGGCTGTGACTGCTCATATGTATGCAGGTAGTGGGAGATACTGTAGGGGAAATAGATTACTTTAGCTTAATACTTGAGATGTTCAAGTAGACAAAGAAATTGAGGTTTTTGTTCCTACTTTGCTGGAGGACAGTTGGAGCTGGAAGAGAAGGGAAAACAAGTTACCTCAGTCTCATAATCCAGTTATATATGAAGATGAAAGGAAATGTTGCTATAATTCAGTTAAAAAGTCTATCAATAAAGAGGCATAAATCCAGTAGAAAGAAGACCTTATCAATTTTTGTCCTTGCAGTAAGATTTGTTTCCATGTGAAATCCTAAAGAAGAAAAAAATTACTTATTCAATGACTGGACCTAATATACTTCAGTTTTCCCCTTTTCTAGTTTGTTGCTTGGTGAGAAATTTTGAATTTTTCTCTCCCTTCCTCTGATGTAAACAGAATTATTCATTTCCTTGGGGTGTTTTCATGGCACAGCCATTCCATTAGCTTAGGACTTTGCATTCCTTCATGGATGGAGATGTGCAACATCTCAGTGAGCTGAGGAGTGTTTATCATGCATGTCTGACACAACAGCAGTGGAGGTAGAGGGATTAAGCCCCTGGTATTTAGTTTTGGAGCCTCATGCTTACTTTCTCCCTATGCATTTCTTGTTGTTTCTCTCCACACGTTTCAAAATTTTTTGTTGTAACATCAGATTAATAAAAATGCCTGATTCTCTGAGGAAATGATATAATCATATGTGGTTTAGTAGGTGAAACAGTGTTGACCACTACTATAGAATTTATCAATTTTTCTTTTCCCACAGGAAAAGGATGTGTCAGAAGTGATTGTGTAGCACAACTGATTTCCTCTGTGTTTAATGCTGACTGCCTTCCCCTGGCAAACTAAGCAATGGTGCCTATTATACTCCCCCTTCCCTCCAAACCTGACCCCCGTGAGTTACACATAGAGATCAAACAATGAATATGTCTGGGAAAATGTTGGAACAGCTCACTCAAGATCTGTATATTGTTGTACAGCCTTAGTGTGCAGAGCTTTGGTTGTTTTTGTCTCAGTGCAGCAAATGAGATCAACCCTGCTGTTTGCTTTAATTAGCTACACTTAATTAAAAGATGATCTTATCTCAATGAAGACTTTCTACCAAATCACATATTTAATGCATCTACCATCATCTTTCAGTCCCAGATTCTACAAAAGCCCTTAAACACATGCTCAGCTTGAGCTTTGCTTTAATTAAGGTCACAACTCTGGGTGTTTCTTGTTCTTTCCTAATGCTGGGTTTTCTAAGAATACCATCCCTTGCCACAAATTTGGACCTTGCTGAGAACAGGGGCTGAAATAATCCATGTTTTTCTATACTTAAAGAAAATAGATGAATTATTTTCTTGCTGGGCTAGGACAAGCATCACTGCTCTCCCTATTTACCTTGTATATACATATTTTCACACTGACAGCTCTTTTGAAGAGCAGCAGTAAATGAGTCACTCCTGTACCAGTCAGTGGAGACAGTTTTTGGACACACTGCAGAAAAGACAATCAGAGGACAGCAACAGAGCAGTTAGTGTGTGGTACGTGGGGATGGGCACACGATGCAGAGAAATGGAATGGAGAACTAAATAAAGAAAAAGAGGAGCAGGGCAGTGAGAGTGCTGTAAGAATTTAAGTAAAAAAAAACTAAAGGGCACTTCTATATACTATTTTTCACTTTCTAACAAAATGTAGAAAAACTTCAGATGTTTTGAGCTTCTTTGCTCTTCTTCTAAACTCCTTGGTGTTCATAATTATCCTTTACAGATGAAAACAGACCAAGGTGTTGATTGACATGATATTTTTTATTTTCTGTGGCTAGTAGGTATACTGGAACTGATTTTCTTTTCTGTTTGTTGTTGAAACATATTTAAAAGCTGTCAGCTTTGCTGACATTTCAGTTGGAACTTTCTCCCCCAAATTATATATTATTGTATGTTTCAGTTTTTTTTGTTTTGATGGTGTTGGAATATTTGGGGCTTTTCAATAAAAAAAAAGTTTGGAAATTAATGAAATAGATGTTCACATAAAAGGCTTGACACCAGGATAAACACCACAAAAGCTTCTCCTTTATGAAAACAAAATATTTTGATCCATGGCCATTATTTTACTACTCTGGTGCTCGCCAGCTTGTGTTTATTTCACAGCACAGCTGTTTCATTTGCAGTTCTTCCTTCTGGTTAAAAAATAAAATACAGTGCTGCTCAATTAAACCTTTTCTGTCTGCTACCTGCCCTGCTATTCACTCAGTTCTTAGTCACTTTAACCTTTCCCATGTCAGTTCCCAGAGACTACACCCTCAAACACAGTGAAGGTCTCTCATGAGTGCCACCTATGCTGATGCTGAGGTTATAATTGCAATGGAACTCATTTGCAGTTTTGCTGAGGAATAAATTCAGCCCTGGCTTTCACTAAGTGTTCATTATAGGAATACAAGGAGCAACCTTGGCTTTAATGAAGTGTTCAGTTACCTGAAGAGTAAAATTGTTAAGCTGAGTGTTTTACAGACTCATTGGGCAATAGCAGAGACCACACCACATCTCTACAGACAGGACAGTTGCAGTCCTGTAAACAAAATTGGTGGGAGTCAGACACATGGGTAACAAAAGCAGGGCTGCAGTCCAGTTACTTCGAAATTATATTCTATAACTGAGTGGAAGGCAATTTACTGTCGTTGAAGAACTTATTTTCCATCTTCTGAGTAGCAAATGTACCCAGTATGGACAAAGGTAATGAGATCCCTTTTGACTTTTGGAATAAGTTTTCCTGTTCTCTCTTTCAGCCGTTGCAGATGATTTTTTTTATGATCTTGGTTCTGGACTTCTCAACAAAGTTAATAATTCCCAGTCCTAAATGAAGTCAGTGAGAGGATGCTTTTTTTTTTTTTTGGACCTAGTGATCCATGACACTATATGTTGGGGCAACATTTTAACTGTGGGATCAAATGCTGAGCTTACTGTGACTGATTTTGCCACAAGTTCAGAAAACTCTATGGTAGATTTTCTTCACTTTATTTCTAGCTATCTGTAATCTGTTGTGTAGCACTTCAGCATATATTGATGGTTAAAATAAAGCAGAATACCCTTCTTTCAGCACTTCTTGCTAGTTCTGATATCTCAGCCATGTTGACAGACACATAAAATATAGGATGCATCTTTTATTTTTCATTTATTTCACAGAATACTTAGAAAATGTAATATTTTTATTTCAGTGAACTTTTGAGCCTTTTACTGTGAGGATATAAATAAGAGTACACACACACAGAGGTTTATTAGACTCCATATGCAATTTCAGTTACAGGTTTGTCTCAAAGAAAAGCTGACCAAGAAAAAGATTCAAAGTGCCAGCAAAGGTCTTGGAGAGTTTCCTAGACTAACAAATACCACTGAGGCCAGTTGCTTTCCTTAAACTTACGTATCAAACATTTAAAAAGCTTTCCTGGGATTCAGACAAGTGTCCGAACTCCTCAGAAAATGAAGCACAACCAGAAACAGATTTTTCCCTGGTATGTCAGCAGAACAAGCATTAGCCTGTCAGTAACCTGGAGATAATAAGGTTCACAGGAGGATCTTTTCAGTGCCTATAAATATCTGATGGGAGGGGATGAAGAGGAGGCAGCCAGACTCTTCTCTGGAATGCCCATTGAAAGGACAACAGGCAATTAGCAGAAATTAAAATTCAGAAAAGTTAATCTGAATGCAAGAAAATGTGTTTTTACCATGAGGATGGTAAAACGCTGGAACCAGCTTCCCAGAGAGGATTCAGAATCTCATCAGTGAAGCTATTAAAAATCTGCCTGGACATCACCCCAGGCTGCATGCTGTAGGTCACACTGCTGGAGCAGCAGGGTTTGACTGGATGATCTCAGGAGGTCTCATCCTGTCTCGCCTGTTCTAAGTGCAGTAGCCACTCTTTGAGTAGACACTCAGAGTTGCAGCATGTGCTGCAATGCAGGAAAACTTCTGGGGTCTGTGGAAAACCTAAATCTTCTTCAGATTCTGGAAAACAAAATGAGACAAGTGTGTGGAAAGAGTCAAAATGGTCTAGCATTTCTGAAGTGGTCTTAGTCTGTGATGTAACAATATTTTATTTAATCAGGGACATAGTGGAAAATTGACTGAAGCCAGGTCCTCTGAGTTTCTGCTAAATTCCCCAGCCTCCAAGCAGTTTCAGTGATTTTTGTTTATCTTAAATTAAATCCTAAATTAAATCCAAGTCAATTTAATTCATGATGCCTGCCTTTTTGACCATTAGAACATTAAGGTGAGTAATGCCTCAATGCTTTTAAAGGGTTGCTTTGTACTGCTTTCTTGTTGTTCCACTTGAGGATCTCTTAAAAGGCTACAGGATCACTGTCTTGCTTTCAAATACCAGCACATCTCAAGTATTCTGTCTGGAACATTTTCAAAAGTGATAAGGACTGATCGCAGGCTGCCTCATCATTGATAGCCAGGAACATGTGGACGAGTCACATGTCTCTAGGAGCAGCAGAGGAATCCCTTGCATTCCAAGGGAGATGGAAGGGAAGCTTTTTGCAGGTGTTGAGGGCTAAACCAGTACATGGGCCCTGGACACTGCTATGATCTGGGGCACTGGAACACTTCAAAAGCAACTGAAGTGCAAGGGAAGAGCAATAAGCATGCAGGATATAAAAAGCTGTTCAGACACCTCAGGTAAGAAGCATTAAAGTTTAGATTGCTGAGTTAGGTGGCTTTGAAGGGGCTTTTAAAAATTATTATGTTGGAAAGGAGTATTAATAGAAGCAGTTCTGCCATATTCAGATGCTTACATCTTGCTGCATATGAAACTAAATTACTTGCTCAGAGCCCATGGATATATCAGGGGAAAAAATAATACTAGATCTGAATTCCAAATGGGTCACCTCATCATTGTGACTGATGTCACAGGAACTGAAATCTTGTATTCACAGCCTGAATGATCAGGAATTGCATAAGATTAAAGTAGCCAAGGTATCCATACTCTCTGAGTTTTCCTAAAACAATAAGTATTTCTTGAATCCATTTGTGGTGCCCTTTTTGGCACTGTTCAGAGCTGCACTTCCAGTATTTTCTGAGCAAATGACAAATGGTGGGCTAATGTCACTAAAAATGAAGACAAATGTTGTGATTTTATGAAGGCCTTTCTTTTAAACAGTACTGGAAAAGAACATTTCAGAGAAGTGCTACAATCCCACTTTCCAGGGAGTTTTGAAACTTGAAGACTTCATTCCTGTTTGAATCCAGTAAGAAGTCAGTTTACACAAGTTGCTGTGCTTGGCACAGTGTCTGGAAAATGCAGAAGGCTGCTGGGAATGAGGTGTTTGCCACACATTTCGTCTTTGCCCTTGGCAGCAAGCTCCACTGACAAAGTAACTCTGAAATTCCAGAAACCTCACAGAAGATACATACACATCTCCTAGTTTGTGTTAAGAACTCAAGTGCTACAGAAAGAGAAAATGTTATAAAGTCACAATAAAGAAAAGGAGAAAGGGCCTTCTTTTCAGCTCATCTTTTAAGCCATGTAGAGATCATTTCAGTCTGCAGGACTACAGTCCTTAGTCAGATAGAAGAGCTTGGATGCTTGTCATTGAAAGGAAGTTATTGCATATAAAAGCAGCCTCAATAATATTACTCCTTAATTTCATAAGAAGTGAGAATAAATATTTAAAAATTGCTCAAAATTCTCCTGTGATTTGAGCACTGTTTGTAAAAAGGAGTTGAGGTGTTGCAAGTTATTTTTGTTCTTTTACTGTAACTAATGCTGGTTGCTCATCTGCTATTTGTGACCATGGCAAATTTTTAGCAAGATGAGTGGCACTCAGATGAAAGACCTGTAAGCAGTATTGCTAATTTTTTTTCCCCAACATCTGGAGAATTTATTCTGCTATCCAGTCTTCCACCCTACCTGCAATACAAAATAGACTTTCAAACAGAGTTTGGAGTATGATCTGGTCAGATGTATTCTTTCCAATTTGTCTGTGTCTATGGAGACACAGCATTGATATTGACTGATTACTAAGGAATTTCTGGGCTAGGAATAAGGTGGAGACTCTTGTTTGTTCCAGAATAATAACCACCACAGCCACCCACAATCACTGATAAAGAAAATCATTGATGCAACTGAGGGAAAAAATGATCTTTACTTTTACACTTTTGTATTATTTCAGTTTAAACACAACATGCTGCACTGTGAAGTAATTCTCTGTGGTGCAATTAAACAACTGCTTCCTCTTTTGGTTTTCACAATTTCATACTTGCATGGAACCCTTACTGCTGCTTTTAAAGGAGAGTAACTACATCTTGAAGCCTTTCTAATCATCTAAATCCACTGTACCTGGTGATTTCAGTTAAAATAATTATATTAATCAGGTGAGATCGGAAAACAGAAATATTTAAGAAGTAGAAAAATATAAACTAAGATGGCTGGGTGTGGCCCTGACTTGTGAGATTTATGACATTTCTGGTCATCATCAGCCTCAGTGACTGATGTTATTCAGTGGACTTAAAAAGAAATAAACCAATAAAATATTCTTAACCACAGCTGCAGGAGGTTAAATGTATGAGGTAGCTGTCTAAGATGGGCCGAGATAGAGAGAGTGAGAGATAGAGGAATGACAGGCTGGGTGTCCTATGATTCATGCCAGGGAGGATTTCTCTTGTTGCTGAGTCACTCGAGACGGAGTCCAGGCTGGATACATGACTCACTCCCAGCAGGACTAAGATGAGGCTACTTGTTTATAGTCATTGCTGTGGTCCAGAGGTCCCTGGAACTTTGTTTGAAGTAACATTAATGATGCTGAAGGGTTTGTGTTATTTCTAGATCAGTAGTGTTATAGCAACATCTGCAGCACGAAAAGAAATAAAGAACTGGGGAACTGCACTGGGCAAACACAATGTGTTTAAAAGGACTCAGGGAGCCAAACATCCAGAGGAGCTCTGTAAGCATCTCAGAGTGTCTCACTATGTCTCTCACCATCCTCACCAAACTGCCCCTGGCCTCAGGAAGACTAGAGGAAGGTTTGGCTGCTGGTGTGCCTTCCCTTTTGATCACCATGCTGAGTGATATTTCCTCATATATTGTTATGCATCCATATCTGTCAAGAGATATCTGTCTCCTATCTTGCCTTAATTTATCTGGAGCCAGGAGCAGGTTGAATAATTAGCTCTGCATGGTGATCTGCATCCATCACTGCTGCTTCTTCTTCCTGTAGCATACAAGGGCAGTAGTCCTTCAGTGAGCAAGGCTGTGACTATGAACAGCCAAATGGAAAGGGAAGGAAGCCTTCCTATTGTGAAACACATCTGTATAGTTTCTGACATGCCCAAATCATCATGCAAAATCTCTCTGCTTCTTATCCCCCCACTTACAACAGACTTTTGTTATTTTCAGTGTCCCTTCACCAGCCTTAAGAATAAAAGAAATATGACCCACATTAGCTCAACTTCTTTCCATGCTTTGTGGATCAGATAAGACAACCTATGAAAGGCATTTGGCTTCAAGGCTGTTTTAGAGAGTAATGCAATTGCTAAAACAAGAATCAGCAGTGATAAATTTTCAGTCTTGCTGAAGAATTTTTTTCTTGGGATCTCATAATTGCTGTACAGCTTTCTGAAATGAGGCCATATTTAACTCCAGTTTCTTTTATTTTTTTTGTGGGGGATGGGTATATTTTATTANACAATTTTTGGCTTTTCACCACCAGCAGGAGCTCTTTTTGGTCAAGAGTTATTGTACAGATAAATATTAATTTGGATGACAAAAGGAAAAATTACCTGGGCATTCACTGTAATGTGTTAACTCCTTAAAAAGTACATTGTGATTATGCTATATTGAAGTAAGCCTGCTTGGAGAATTGCTGCATTACCTGAAAATTCCCTGAAAAAAATTAATCCATTAAACTTTATCCTCTCTGGGGTTCCCTATTAAATATATTCACTGTGTGGAAGAATATGTTGAATCTAAAATATTTTCACTACTGGTATTTTAATCAAGTGGCAGACATCCCTCACAGATGCTTAACTGGAGACTTAAAAATCTGCATTTAAATTGATATTCTAAAATATACAACCCCAGAGATTGTGAGTACCTTTTTCACTCATACTGTACATGAAGGTCATGATGCTCTAACTTATTTGTCATAACTTACTAGTTTTCAGGAAACAAAATTGGAGATTTAGATAAAAAGAGAAAAATGAGGTTTGAGAAAATATTTTGCACTTATCTTTCCTAGCATAAATATGCACAAAGTGTAGCAAAATGGTGAACTGTTTGTTGTACAAAAATTTAACTGTCTGATATTCACCACAAACTGGTGCTGTCCTCCACTAGTATGAACTGACATCACTGGGTATTGAGCCAAATAGCACAAGAAAAGGCTCTGTCTCACTGGAAATATTTCCCTTAGCATTTTCCTGTGTTATCAAAGTGACTTATTTTGAGGCATTAAATGTTATCCCTTACAATGAGAAAGCAGTTATGCACTTGGATCTGCAAAGCAAATCCCATTCCCCATGGGCTTCCTGCATCACTCCTGGTCTTAATGAGAGTACACATTTAAATGGGAAGGAAAACCAATTCTACTCTTCTTCCAGGACTTTCATTAGTTAGGAGAAAATAATTAAAAACCCAACCAAACAAAAAACCAAACCAAAAAAATTCCATAGCCCCATAGCCTTAATCTTCAAAGGGGTCTGATATCTTCTCCAGCTGGTGGCTTGATCTGTTTTCCATAGAACCTTGGAATGACTCCACAGCAACATCAGGGCTTCAGTAGTTTGATTATTTGCTGTATATTGGTGCTTCCACTCCACAATACTGAAAGGTGTTTGCATATCTGAGGACTGGAATGTCAGAGAACCTTCCACTGTCAAACACATGCACATAAGAATAAAGGTGATGGGG
>VWYE01017666.1:10436-24390 GCA_013398995.1 Alaudala cheleensis | reverse complement strand
GCCTGGCTTTGGGCACTTCCAGAACTTTCCCCAGACTCCCCCAGCCCACAGCAAAGCCACTCTCAGCCTGATGGAGAGAAGAGACTCGCTGAACACCGTGGGGAAAAGAAGCAGAGACTCAATTATTGCCGTGCATAGACACAAATTAATTAACTGAGCGTGGCGCAGGGGACGTTTCCCATGACCCACAGAGAAGAGTTTCGGGGAGAAATGGCTGATGATTAATGCTCTCCTGTTCCTGCTGCATCACCAGGATCCTGGGAAGGGCTGCTTGGCAAAGAGAGCTCTTTATACACCTTCAGCCCGTGGCAGACACTCTGTATTTAGTTTGCCACTGCTTTTCACCAGAATTTCACAATTTCTGACATCACCAAGGGTGTCACAGCCCGTGTTCTCATCTGTGGTGAAAGAGCAGAAAGTGTGGGCAGAGCGTGGAGAAGTTTTTTGAAGTGTCAGAACCAGCCCAGCTCCTTGCTTTGAGCTCCTGTTCTGCAAAATAACCTGTCTGGAAATGAATTCACACCACAGAGGATGCGGGGAGGTGAGGGCTGGGTTAAGCCCCTCACTGCTGTGGTTGTAGGGTGGTTTGAAGAATGGAAAAATCAACACAGCTAATTGATACTTCACAAACCCGCTGTGTAATGATAAATGTGGAAAAAAAAAGGGATATCTCTGCTTGTTTTTAGAGCAGATTTCAGGGCAGTTCACTCACCACCAAGCCAGGAGTCCAGCAGCTCGTGTGCTGCAGAATGAACAAAAGGAAAGACGTGAATACTCCGCAATAAAAATGAAGTTCATGGTCATGGTAACTTGATATTTAAAATTTCATATCTAATCGTGATGAGCAGCATCAGCTGAAAGCAAGGATTGCTAGAGGATGGTGTCAACACTCCCCACACACAGAATGAACAGATCTTGTTTTGATTTCAGCTATAAAATGTAAGATTTCAATCCTGAATCCTCACCTGCAGACCACCACTGGCTGGGGGGATCTTGCAGAGCGTTAGGGGAGGCAAAGGCCAGGGATGGGTTTTGTACCTGTCACTTTGATAGGAGGAAATCTGCCTCCTCTCCCCAGAACATGGGCTGTGATTGACAGCGCTGCTGCTCTGGATGAGACCCTGCAAACGGGGCTGCAGCTGCTGAGAGGGGCTCGTGCTGCACCTCCCACCTCCTGTGCCAGCACAGGGAACCTTCCCAGCCCATGGTTCAGGCTCTGCGTGGTTCTGGGAGAGACATTTTAAATTAAAACATCCAAGAGGAAGGTTGGGTTGTGCAGCACTGGTTTCAGATGAACAGGGATGCCTTTCTGGGGCCACAGAAAAAACAGAGGCCCAGCAAAATTAGGGAATAAAAAGCAGTTCTGTTTATTGAAGGGCCTTCAGGTACATTTTGGGCAGACAAAGCCCCCCCCAGGGGCTGCACCCAAAAATGGACAATGGTTACAGGTTTTCACACTTGTATCAGTTTGGTCCATTTGCATATTGGGGGTTCATCTCCCAATTACAGCTTCAGCTAATGAACTCATTCACCCCAAGTTTCCTCCCCCAACTCCCTTTAGTTTCCATCTCTCAGGGCCTGAGGCAGTGAGGGGTCCTTGATTGCCAGGCCTGGAGAGGAATTGTTGTGTGTGACCCCAATGGGGGAGCAGCAGCTCACACTGTGTGTGGGGTTTGTAGTTACACACTAAAGAACTGCAGGGTTATAAATATGTGAGAAATATAAAAGCTCAAATCCTAAGGCATCAACAAGAAGGGTGTGATGGCTTCTGCCAGCAACAGAACTGTGGTGGCTGACAGGGAAAAATGAGCCTTTGGTCATAGTGAGAACCACAGTGGTGATGGTGGTGGCAGAAACTCTGCTGGTGGTAAAGATCTCCAACAGTTCTTCATTCCTACTTTTCCAGGTACAGGAATTTTCAGCTGTACAGGTGGCACCACTGCTGGAGAGGTGACAGTGCCCACCCACCCCACCTGTGCCAGGCTGGAGGTACCTGAGGGGTGCTGTCCTCCTGCAGGTGAGAGTGATCAGGCACAGATTAAAGCAGTGCAGAGGGAAGGCATGGACAGGTTGTCTCTACACTCTGGGGTCTGTATCAAATAGAACCAGCCCAGGTTCTAAATCCAAATTTGGTGCCAGGCTCCGATCCCTTCTTAACTCAGTTAAATTATGGAGCAGCACCAATGAAGGCTGTGTTGTCACCTGCTGACATTTTATTTAACAGATATATGAAAACAAGGATGCCTTCCGTGTTGGAAGCTGCTGTTGGAGTCACTGGGGACTTGGGGATGCATAAAGAGACAGACAAGGCAAAACAAACAGCTCAATCTGCCTCAGCCCCGGGAGCCGGCAGAGCTCCGGGGGAGAGCNGTCACTGGGGACTTGGGGATGCATAAAGAGACAGACAAGGCAAAACAAACAGCTCAATCTGCCTCAGCCCCGGGAGCCGGCAGAGCTCCGGGGGAGAGCGGTGCAGGAGGAGCCGGGATCCTCCAGGGCAGGAGGAGCCGGGATCCTTCAGGTGCAGGAGGAGCTGGGATCCTTCAGGTGCAGGAGGAGCTGGGATCCTCCAGGTGCAGGAAGAGCCGGGATCCTCGAGGGCAGGAGGAGCCGGGATCCTCCAGGTGCAGGAGGAACCAGATTCTCCAGGTGCAGGAGGAGCTGGGATCCTCCAGGGCAGGAGCTGGGATCCTTCAGGTGCAGGAAGAGCTGGGATCCTCCAGGTGTGGGAGGAACCGGGATCCTCCAGGTGCAAGAACTGGGATCCTCCAGGGGTAGGAGGAGCCGAGATCCTCGAGGTGTAGGAGGAGCTGGGATGCTCCAGGTGCAGGAGGAGCTGGGATCCTCCAGGGCAGGAGGAGCTGGGATCTCCCCAGCACAACCTGCCATGGCCACATCACAGAGGCAGCCAGACCAGGGCTGGGCAATTCCCTGCCTGACAAAGGTGCCTTGGAATCTCAGGTGGGTCCAAGTGCTCTTCTGTTCTCTGGAAATCAGCGGAGGCCTCTAGAGCATCTCTCAGTGCCTCTGGCAGGGCCACGGTGCTTTGTGGAGGTTCTGGTGTCTCTGCAGTGTCTGTAGAGAGCAGATCCAGCTTTGTTTGTGCTTTGGCACCTGATAGAGACATCCACACTGAGGGAGGGGAACCCCCTCCATGGAGGATGTGCAGCAGCACGAAGGGCTAATTAATTCTAAATCACATAGAGCCACTGAANGGAGGGGAACCCCCTCCATGGAGGATGTGCAGCAGCACGAAGGGCTAATTAATTCTACAGTAAATCACATAGAGCCACTGATCACCCTGGGCTGAAAGGGACCCACAGGGATTATGGATCCAGCTCCTGCCCAGCCCAGACAATCCCCCCTGGGCATCCCTGAGCAGTGTCCAAAGGCTCCTGGAGCTGTGGCAGCCTCGGGGCCGTGCCCATTCCCTGGGGAGCCTGGGCAGTGCCCAGCACCCTCTGGGGGAAGAACCTTTCCCTGCTCTGCAGCCTGAGCCTGCCCTGGCCCAGCTCCAGCCGTGCCCTGGCTCTGTCCCTGTCCCAGAGCAGAGCTGGGAGCTGCCCCTGGGGAGGAGCTGCAGATCCCTGAGCTCTGCCCTCAGCTCTGTGCTCTGCTCCAGCTGCACACACCAAGGGCCCTCAGCTGCTCCTGATGGTTTTGCAGGAAGAAAACGTGCAGAGGTGGGAGCAGGAACCAAGGAGGGGTGTCCACACCTCCCAGAAATGACCTGGGAACGATTTGTGTCTCTGCATCACCTGCCCCTCCCTGACCTCACCTGCCTGGAGTGTCCCCTCTGGGGCTCTCCCCTCATGTTCTCCATGGGATGAACATCCACAGAGTGAGAGAGTCCCTTCCTCAGCCCAGGAACTCCTCAGGTCCCTCAGTCCCACCCAACGAGATCCCTGGAAAATGCAGTGTCCTCCTCTGTGTATTTCTGAGCACTTTCCCCTCACTTAACCTCAGCCCCTGGTGCCAGGCCCTCCTCAGGCTCAGGGGTGGGTGTGGGTGTCCCCCTGATCCTGGGGAATTTCCCTGTTGCTCACCAGTGCTCTGGAGCATGGAACAAAATCAAAGGTAAGGTTTTCAAAGGTCCTTGGTGAACCAGGAGCCTCTTGGCTCTACCAACAGCCAACTGTTGGCAGTTCTGAGGCCTCCTCTGCCTGGATAGTTTATTCACCAGAAAAGTAAAATAATAATTAAAAAAAAAAAAAACTTTGCTGTGGCTGAATCTGTCTTCAAAATTCTGTAAAGTAGCAGAGAAGCTGAATCAATTTAGCAACAGGAAATTCTGAAAAGTAATCAGGTCTTGATTCCCCACTTAAAATCCTAATGTTTTCCTTTCAAAATCATTCCCATCTGATAAAACCAAGAAGTAAATAAGCTTACCTGTTAACAGCACAACAAGCCTTTGGCCAACTACTTTGCCGTACCCTCGGTAGTTCTTAATTCCTTTTTCAGTTTAACTAATGAAGTGGAGAATCAATTACTCTCACAGCTTCCAATGTGCAAAGTTATTAAGGTAATCTGGGGCCAGATCCACAGAAACATCCCTGTGCCTGGCACAGCACAGGCACCTGGCAGAAGCCACCAAATGCATTTTGCAGGTGGATTATTTAGAACTTTTCCAAAGACACTCATCAAAAATCTGAGACTCGCTCTCAGGTCCCTCCAGAACTCTGTAAGTCTTGTGATTGGATGTGGTGTTAATTGTCCCTCATCATCTGCAGGTAAAAACCCTGTGGAGGTGCTCTTTGCTCGGAGCTGAAGGTGACCAGCCTGGATCCAGGCCAGGGGAGGGACTGGGATTCTCCTCCCCTTGGTGCTGAGATCTCTGCTGTTCCCTGGTGGGAGCTGGGATAAGGGATGTGGGGAGATTGAGGGGATGGAGTTTGTCCAGGGCAGGGAATGGAGCTGGGGAAGGGGCTGGAGAATTCCTGAGGGAGCTGGGAAGGGGCTGAGCCTGGAGCAAAGGAGGCTCAGGGGGCCCTTGTGGCTCTGCACAAGTCCCTGCCAGGAGGGGACAGCCGGGGGGGTCGGGCTCTGCTGCCAGGGAACAGGGACAGGAGGAGAGGGAACGGCCTCAGGCTGGGCCAGGGCAGGCTCAGGGGGGATTTTGGGAATTTCTTCTCTGTGAGCAGAGTTAATCATTGGAATGGTTAACAGTGATTAACCACAGAGCTGCTCAGGGCAGTGCTGGAGTCACCATCTCTGGACATGTCCAAAAAACGGGTGGATGTGGCACTTTGTGCCATGATTCAATGGGCACAGGAGGATTCAGCCAAAGGTTGGACTCGATGCTCTCGGAGGTCTTTCCCAACCTCAGGGACTCTGGGATTCCCTGATTCATTCTTGCTGCTCCAAGAAGTGCTCAGCTCCTCTCTAGTCCTCCCCACATTCAGGGGACACTGCAGGTTATCCAAACCCTGCTGTTGCACGACCTGGAGCCACCAAGCGGGAAAATCCCTCCTGTCACCTCTGTCCCTGCCTTCCATCCGTCTTGTCCTTGTCCCAGCCCACGGGTTCCGCGGGCCAGGAGCCTCGGCTGGGGCCAATCCCTCCCCACGGAGCCTGTCAGGGCTCGTCACGGCCACCCAAAGGTCACCACTGCCCTTGCCCCCCGTGACATTTGCGCCTGCTGCAGCTCCCGGAGCGGGGGCTGGCTGAGGGATGAGCCGGAGATTGCCTCCATCCCCCGCTCCCCCGGCCCGGTGTGATGGATGGCAGGAGCGGGGAGGCTGAGTCAGCTCCCGGGTGACCTTCGCGGGTCCCCGCTGTCCCCCGGCGCTGCGCGGGGCCGCGCCTCGCGGGCAGATTGATGGCGGCTCACGCTCAATTTCTCTGATGCACTTTTGCGGAGAGACACTCGTACATCTTCCCCGCGTCGTCTCTCCACATCTGAGGTCAGGCTTTCAACAGGCAAGAAATGTTCCGAAATAAATCACAGCCAGCCCTCAGCCGGGGCCCTGCCAGCGCCGGGGGAGAGGGGTGGGGAAGGGGCTGTGTCGCAGTGGGGGGAAGACCCTGCGGCCCCCAACCCGGGCAGGATGGGTAGGACAAGGCTGGTAACGAGATGGGCACGATGGACAGCTCAAAAATGTTCTTTACTCTTCAACAGCTGCATCCAAAGACCAGGGGGATGTGGTCGGCCAGGCAATTTATAGGGTTTTACTTGGGGACAAGTGTCCAAATTTGGTTAAAGGGCAGGGGTTTGACTTATGAGTCTAAGGTCTTGAACCAGCAGGGCTTACTCTGTTAGCATTTTCCAAAAGTCCTACCTCCCAGGGCCTCAGGTTTATTTCCTCCATGTAGGGTGCTCGGGCTAAGCTTTGATCTGTCCCAGGTAATTCAGCTTCCACAGGGCTGGGAGCTGGTGAGGGGAGCCTGGCACGGGCAGACCCTCCTGTGGGACCCAGTGCCACTGAATGGTCCTGGTGGGACCCAGTGTCACTGAATTGCCCTTCCATGGGACCCAGTGCCACTGAATGGCCCTGCTGGTGGCACCCAGTGCCACTGAACTGCCCTCCTGCCTCAGGGATACACCCACAGAGGCACCAGAGAGGCTGTTCCCGGTGATTTTTCCAGGCTGCCCATGGAAATGGTTTCTCCCTGCATTCCTGGCACTGGGCTCAGTTGCAGGCACTGAGCACATCAGGGTGCACAGAGCATCACATCCCCCCGAGGCAGGAGGGAAAGGTCCCAAACTCCTCCTCTGGGCTGAAGCAGATTGGAGCAATCCTGGCAGAGGTGGGGCTCAGGCTTTACCCCACACATCCTCCCCACTGTCCTGCCAGGTGTGACTGCCCCGGGGTGTGTCCCCAGAGCTCCAGTCTGGAGGCCAAGGGGAGCACGGCCCTCTCAGCTCCCAGCTGCCTGCTGAGGGTCCTGCTGATGGATTTTGGCATTCCCAGGAGCTGGGGCTGAGGGTGAGACCCTCACAGCAGAGGATCTTTGCTGCTGCTCCGAGGCACAGATGTGCCACACCCACACAGCACATCTGGCCCTGCAGCTGTCCCTCCCCTCCCTGCCCGAGCTCCAGCCTCGCTCACACTCCCGGGATGGCCAAGGGCATCAGGAGCTTTAAGGACACCCAGGGGATGAATCTGTGTGTCCTCTGCACGGCAGCTCTGCTCCAGGAGCTGTGAGAGGGCCCTGAGGCTGTGCCACCCTGCCCTGGCTCCAGTGCTGCTGGCACAGGTTGGCATTGCCTGACCTGGTCCCAGTATCAACCTCTGCCCCATCACTGGGGGGAATCAGCTGGCACCGAGGGAAAAGAGCCCAAATGGTGCAGGAAAATGCATTGGTGGCTTCATTGAATAGGTGGGATGGTGACCTCTTTTAATAGTTGGGGAAACTGAGGCATGCAGGGAAATTCCCAGCTGTTGAGGTTCCAAAGCCTCACATCCCCAAGGACATGAACTTCCCCTTTCTCTGGAGGTTGCACCTCTGCACCCCAAAAATGCCTCGCAGGGCTCAGCAGATGTGCAATGAGCCTGCAGAGGACCCTGCAGCTCCTCACAGACACTTCCATGCTCAGGGTCCTGCACAGGCTCCAGGACACTTCAGCCTCCCCCTCCACATCCCCCTGCCCGGGTGCTCAGCAGCCTCATCCTGCTCCCCCAGATGGCATCTCTGGGCACAGTGGTGGCCCCAAAGGGCACCTCCCCAGGCACAGTGGTGTCCCCAAAGAGCACCTCCCAGGTCACAGAGCCTGCTCCCCCAAATGACATCTCTGGGCCCAGTGGTGTCCCCAAAGGGCACCTCCCTGGGCACAGAGNGGGCACAGTAGTGTCCCCAAAGGCCACCTCCCAGGGCACAGTGGTCACCCCAAAGGCCACCTCCCAGGGCACAGTGGTCACCCCAAAGGGCACCTCCCAGGGCACAGTGGTGTCCCCAAAGGGCACCCCCCAGGGCACAGCGGTGTCCCCAAAGGGCACCTCCCAGGGCTCAGTGGTGTCCCCAAAGGGCCCCTCCCCAGGGCACAGTGGTATCCCCAAAGGCCACCTCCCAGGGCACAGTGGTCACCCCAAAGGGCACCTCCCAGGGCACAGAGCCTTCAGCAGTGAGCAGCTGTATCAGGGCAGGGGGATCCAATGGGCTGTGTGCACAGTCCAGCCCCAGAGCCTGCTGGGTGTCCCTGTGAGCTGCCTCTGGCTTCTCCCAGGGAATCCCACCTCCCTGGGATTTTGGTGTTGGCAGCCAAGCTACAGAGCCCAGGGAGAATTGGGATTTACTTAATGAGTAGCCACACTCCTGCCCTTCTGATGGTGCCCAGCCAAGTTGGAAATAGAGACGGGGACTGTGCCAAAAGCTTTGAACTGGAAAACAAAAGTCAGCCTTGAGCTCTGTGCACTCTGTCATCGTTCCCAGTCATCTCAGAGCAGGGGCTGAGGGGTTTTCTCAGTCTGTCCCCAGAATGACTGCGGGTTCCTGTCTGGGAGGGACTTCTAAAAATGCAGTTTTGAAGAGCTGAGGTTTATTCCACAGTGGGAAAGAGGTCTGGGGTTGACCTCAAGCTTCAGTGGCTGAACTGATCATGATGGGAACACCCAGCTCAGCTCTCAGCAGCTCCCAGGAGGGTCTCCTACAGCAAGGACTGTACTGGGGGGGGAAATGTCTCCAGAACTGCAAGAGAATGCACAGGATCTCTTGTGTAATGGTTTGGAATTCAAGTTCAATTCAGGCATCCCAAAAAAAAAAAAAAAAAAAAANAAAAAAAAAAAAAAAAAGAACGAGTGGCAGGAGGGGAGCAAATGACAAGGATGGAGCAAGCAGCTGCCCAGGAAGGAAAGAGCTGCAGGGCCAAACCTGCCCAGCCTGCACCTGAGCTGCTCACAAACCCCAGGCAGGACTGAGCAGAGACGGGGACAGAACACAGCTCTGTGCCTGCAGCCCTTCAGAGCAGGAGGAAAGGTCACAAGAGAGGAGGAACATCCCTTGTTGCTCCTGAAAATCATCTCTGAACCTGTCAAAGCCAGTCCTGAGCTGGAGCTGCACATTTTCCCCGCTTTGCTGGAGATCTCAATGCTCTGGTGTAGCCCTTGGAGCCTCTCCAACTCCTCCCTTTGCACAGGGGAGAAGCACCGGGCAGAGGAGCTCATCACCATCCCCCAGGAGAGGAGCTGGGTGCCACGGGGTTGTGTGACTCCTCAGGAAGGTGCTGCTTTGCCCTGAGATGTTCCTCTGTGAGCAGTCAGAGGGGAGAGACTTGAACTTTTTGCAGGGAAAAGCAGGATTGAAAGAGGGCAGGTCTCCAGGAGGCTGTGCAGGAGCATGGACACCCAGCTGGCTGCATGGCCTTGTGCATGCTGAGGTGAGGAAGGTGAGACTGGAAGGAATCTGCTCCACGTTCCCACCTTTGCTTTGCCAGAGCCTACAGATTGTATCTTCCCATCTGTGAAACAGAAAAAAACAAAACTCCTCATCCTCCCTTCCCTCCCAGAATCCCCATGGGGATTCACTGATCGAGCTGAGCTCCTTCAGGAGGTGTCCTTTGATGATCCTTGTGGGTCCCTTGCAGCTCAGGAGATTCTGTGATTCCATGATTTATGTTGGAGTAAGAACGTGCCAAGTGCTGTGTGGACACAAACTCCCTCCTGCGCTGGCGCTGTGCCCGTGCTGTGACACACCTTGGAGTGCCTTTCTGGGACACTGCTCTCACAGTCCCCTGGCTGTGGCACCACGGGGACAGACCAGGCGTGGCAGGACACAGAATTCATCCGGGGACAGCGAGAGGAGAGATGGAGTGGTCCGTGAGGGGGAGGGAGGGTGGCTGCCTTTCCACATCACGGGATGTTTTTGGTTCTTCTCAAAGCAAAACCCAGCAGGAGTGGGGTGGGGTAAGGGAAAGGTGCCCCAAAACCCAGCAGGAGTGGGGTGGGATAAGGGAAGGGTCTCCCCAGCCTTCTGAATGCTTTGGGTATTTGAGGGGTGTGACTGGCACCAAGTTCATTTCCAGGATCTGCTTTCCAGGAGGTCGTTCCAAAATCCCCTCAGGGCCTGTTGTTGCTTTCCTGAGGGCACACTGCGCCCTGCCCGGGCGCCGCACCAACCTCGCAGCACGTTCTGCAGGGACAAACCGGGCACGGCTGTCCCTGGGGACTGCGAGGCTTCCCGGGAGCTGCGCGGGACCCCGGACACCGCCAGCCCCGTCCGCAGCCCGCGATGTCCCTGCTCCTCTCCAGCGCCAGCCAGCCCTGGCGTGTCCACGGGCTGCCACCACCCTCTGCTGGGGGGACGGGGACCGGAGCGGGGACAGCAGCGGGATGGGGACAGCAGCGGGATGGGGACAATAGAGAGATGGGGACAGCAGCGGGATGGGGACCGGAGCGGGACGGGGACAGCAGCGGGATGGGAACCGGAGCAGGATGGGGACAATAGAGAGATGGGGAGAGCAGCAGCACGGGGACCACACCAGAATGACCCCGTGCCATGGCAATCCCGTGCCCAGAGCCCGGCCCAGCCCCGGGCGGACCCTGCCAGCCCCAGTCAGACCCTGCCAGCCCCAGTCGGACCCCGCCAGCCCCGGGCGGGCAGAGCTGGCGCTGCCGCATCCCCCGGGAAGGCTCCGGGCTCCCGCTGCCCTCCCCACCTCCGGCCGCCTCCCGGCAGGAGCAGGGAGCAGATGTGACAAACACGCTGCCTGCTCCATCTCCCGCACGTCCCCCCGAGCCTGGGCTCTGCCTGCTGAGACCCTTCACAGCCCATTAGGCAATTCAGGCCCGGGAACACGCGTCGCTCTCCAGGCGCTGCAGGGGACGGCGGCTGCCTCCGGCCCGCAGCGCTGCCTGCCGAGGGGACCGTGGCTCCCCGGCACTCGCAGCTGCTTAACTCCGGCTGGCAGAGCCCGTGGGGAGCGGCCGATCGATGTCCCGGGGGTCACCTGGGGATGGCAGGAGGAGGAGAAGGGGCCCGGGCGTTGTGGCTGCACCCTGCGGGGCTTCCGCCGAGCCTCGGAGGGGGTGGGAAGGGAAATTAATGAACGGCACGGAGGAGCATCTCCGCGCTGCCCCAGTTTGCCGGTCCGAGGAGGCGGCGGCTGCCCCGGGGTGGGCTCTCCGGAGGGTCTGTCCTCGGAGGGCACCAGGCACCCCGGAGCCGCATCCCATCCTCCAGAATTCCAACCAGTCGGAGCAGGGTTTTGAAGTTGGTTCAGCGAGGCGCTGTGTCTCAGACCTTCTCTCAGGGCCTTATTAAAATGCAGACTGCAAATTCAGATACTGTAAACAAGGTCACTGGAGAATGAAGATCAACAGAGTGCAAGCACAAGGAATGCAGAGCATTAATATTCTGATGTGTGAGCCCGTCCTAAATATTTTATCAGGCTAAGCTTTTTTGTATTGAGGCATCCTTCCCCTTCTCTTCCTCCTCCTCCTCTTCTGCCTGCTTCACGTCCTTTTCTCTTGCGTTCACAAAAAGCACTTTGTATTTTGGCTGAGCCTTGAAATGTATGCAAACCTTCCTCTCCCCCCTCCAAGAAAGCCCTCGCCCTCTTCCAGGAGGGGGAGAGATTTCCTATCGGGGTTTCTTTTGTTTCTGTCAACATCTCACTTAGGCGGCAGGCTCGGAGACTTACTGAACGCTGCCAGGGTCTTATCACCCACGGCTCCTTCCCCCTCCCCGCAGGAATGCCGGGATTCCCTCCCACCTCCACCTCTGCAGAGCCTCACCGGGCACGCTGGGAATGGTCCTGGCAATGTCCAAGTGTCCCGAGAATGTCCAATTGTCCTGGGACTGGGCCATGGTCCCGGGGTGTGCCACTGTCCTGGGGATGTGCTATTGTTTTGGGGATGTGCCACTGTCCTGGGGCTGGGCCATGGTCCTGGGGATGTGACACTGTCCTGGAGATGTGCCATTGTCTTGGGGATGTGCCACTGTCCTGGAGATGTGCCATTATCTTGGGGATGTGACACTGTCCTGGGGCTGGACCATTGTCCTGGGGATGTGCCACTGTCCTGGCGATTGCCATTGTCCTGGGGATGTGCCACTGTCCTGGGGATGTCCCCTGACCCCAGGGATGTGCCCTGACCCCGGGGATGTGCCCTGACCCCCGGGGATGTGCCCTGACCCCCGGGGATGTGCCCTGACCCCCGGGGATGTGCCCTGACCCCCGGGGATGTGCCCTGACCCCCGGGGATGTGCCCTGACCCCCGGGGATGTGCCCTGACCCCCGGGGATGTGCCCTGACCCCCGGGGATGTGCCCTGACCCCCGGGGATGTGCCCTGACCCCCGGGGATGTGCCCTGACCCCCGGGGATGTGCCCTGACCCCAGGGATGTTCCCTCACCCCNTGAAATCATCCTGGGGATGTGCCCTGACCCCAGGGATGTGCCCTGACCCCGGGGATGTGAAATCATCCTGGGGATGTGAACTCACCCCCGGGGATGTGCTCTGACCCCAGGGATGTGCCCTGACCCCAGCCCTGCTCCTGAGCTGGCTCCCAGTGTGTGGTTTTGGCTCAGGGAGATGATCCAGAGCCTCCTGACCCGGTGTCAGAGCAGCCAGCACAGGGTCATTGGTTCTGCCCTGTGTGGAGAGTGGCTGGAAATCTCATCCTCAGTGAAAAATGAACTGAAATGCAGCCCAGCCCCAGCTGGGGGTGGGAAGGGACTCCCTGACCCCAAGAACGTGCCCCCTGCCCTGCGGCACAGGATTTGATTTTCCTTATCAAGATACCCCCGGGCACAGCTGCAGCTGCATCTCACAGTGCTGAGGGGATCTGTGCCTTCAGAAATCCATCACGGGCTTGATTTGATTTCATTGTTCCTCTGGGTCAGGCAGTCCTGAAGGGATCCAATCCCCCAAATGGTGGTTTTTCCCCTTTTGCTTCAGAACAAGCAGGGAAAGCTGGCCCTGGTTCCTGAGTCCCCCCTCCAGGAGTCGCTGCTGCAGGGAGGACTCCAGTGCAGCTCTCCCAGCCTGGAGTGGAGCAGTTTCCTTGCTGTGCCTCTCAAATGACACCCAGAGGTTCAAGGAAATGTTTCCTGATCCTGAAATCTCCCAGATCTGAGGTTTTTATCCAGATTTCCACCTGCTGGCTGCGTTCTTCCCTCTGTGCTGCCCACTCACCCCGAATCTGTCTGGCTTGTGAAACTCCACTCCTCCAAATCAGCGATTTTACCCTGCCAGTGGAGTGGCCCAGCCACACATCTCCAGGAATAAACAGCCCAGGATTGAAGGGAACAGTTTGGGAATAGTCAATTGAATGGGAATTATTCATGCAAACTGTAGCACAGGCTCTTACAAATACCACATGCACTGCAGAAAATGAGGGCATTTATGTAATGACATCTCATTAAAAAAATAATCATAAGAAATTGATTATTAATAAAATATTGAGGGATAATTAACATTTTTTCCTTCCTCCGAGCAGAAGATTCCAGAAAAGGGACAGCTTCTCCTTTTCAGCTTCAACTCTGGCTTCCAAAAGACTTGAAAGAGAATCATGTGCATTAACCAGAGAAATCTGGCCTAAAACGAACACTTAAATGCAACATGAATTAATGGGTGAGCCTTTTAGTAGGTGAAATGTTGGAGTCTATACAAATTGACATTTTTTGAACATAAATAATAGCCTAGATCTGAAACCCTTGTATAATTAGCAGTCCTTGGATCCGCAACCATTTTGCAAGGGTGAGGAGTAGATTTTATTTTATTTTTTAAAGTCTCACAGCAGCAGGATCAGGAGCAGTGGATGTGGCTGGAGGCATCACTTGGCTCCATCCCTGCCCTGTGGAGGGGGTTTTTCTGACCCCCATGAGCGCTGTGTGGGCAGGGACTGGCACAGTGACAGGCAGGAGAGCAGAGAGGGAAATCTGAATTTATTGCACAGATTATTGGAGGCAGAAGGAGTCTGGCAGGAGGAGCTGAGTCCCTGCCCCGCCTGGCATTGGCTGCAGGGTGATTTTCATCCCTGGGGCTCACCCAGCTGAGCCCAGAGCTCCAGCACTGCAGG
>VWYE01017659.1:306144-336534 GCA_013398995.1 Alaudala cheleensis | reverse complement strand
CATCTCTCTCAATCCCCAATACTTCCTCCCTTCTGAGAAACCAGAAACAATCCCAGCTCCTTTAGAGAGAGAGAGAGATGTTGTTCCCTGTTAGCATTGAAAAGCTTGGAGGGTGAATCAGAACAGGTTAAAATTATTACTGAAACAAACTCTGTTTTCTTGCAAAAAATAGGGTAAAGCAGAATATATCAGAGGATAGTTATGACAGTGATTCAATTTGGTTACTTATAACTCTTTTCCTCATTCTTATTTGCTCAAAGACTATGGGTTTTAAGGCTGAAGATTTCCTCTGTGATATTTGCATGTTGCCCTTTGCAACACTCCCCCAATCCCAGGGTATGAACAGTAGGTGTGAACCTGTTTTCAGTGTGGACTCAGGGCTAAAAAGCAGCGTGGCCCCTCTCACATCCACTCTGTCAACTAAACAAGGACAAACCTTTCAGAGAAGATGCAAGGAGGAATCTTCTTGCCTCTAAGTGCCTGGGAAAAAAAATGCACTTCAGCTGACCAGAGATTGTGTTCAGAGGAATGAAAACTCTGACACAGCCCGGAGTCAAAGTTGAGTTTAGAATACAAATGTTAATTTAACCTTAACTTTATGCTAACGAGTGCCTACAAATACACACCATTGCCAGAAGTGGATGCATCACTTTATTGGCATTTCCATGGCCTGAATACTGAATCAGCTCCTGGGTAGTTGGCTTGATAGATTTGATTCGTTGCACAGGCTGAAGAACTGTGGCAAAGGAAAACTTTTGCAATTACCACTTTCCCTAAGTGAGGGAGAAAAGACAGTTAATGGTTCTAATTCTAGCTTGGGAGTGCAGACAGGGTAACACAGCAGTGATGTCAATGTAAGAACAGGCAGGCTGCACCTTGGTGTGGCAAATGAATATTCTAATATATATGTAGTACATGTTTATAAAAACAAGTATTTTACCTATATTATGATTCTGGGTTTATTGTTTTATTAATTAAAAAATACACTTTGGCAGAAAAAAGTGATTGCACTGTGAAATCTGACATTTGTAGCTGGTTAATATTTAAAACCTGTGAAATCCTGAGTACAAGTAATTTTATAAAGACTGGAACCTGTGAGGCCAGGTTTCCTTGGATTTGCGTCATAAATACTTCATTACCTTTAAGACTTCCTTACTTTTTTTTTTTTTTTTTCAAATTTGGTTGAAATCTGACCAATCCTAAGCCACTGTAGTGAGAGAGTCACACATCTAATTGGTGTCACAAAAAGATCAGACACATCCCGTTATTTCTCACTCTTCAAACTCCTGTCTGGGAATTACTCCCAGCAGCCAAAGCCCCTTGTGGAGCTTCCTAAATGCCAAAATGCCACTGGGAAAGAATCCAGCGGTATTTCAGAGCTTCTTCCAAGGCTGCATGTGCCACCCCATGGCCATGTACAGTATCTACAAACTGTGCTCCCTGTGGCAGGAATGATTCCAGCCACACAGCACAAATCTTACAAGATCTCTTCAAAATTTGACTCAAAATGATGGAAGGACTTCTCAGGATCCCTGCTGGTTTTGCCTACTGCTTTAGTTCACTGTTTCAGAAATTCTGCTTTGGGACATTCACATAGGCTTAGACTTAGCTACAGAAAAAGAAAAGCTTTTTTTTTTTCTTCTGTCAGACTCTTGCCAAGATTAAAGCAAGGGTCAGGTATCTTTATTTGACTGAGACCATATCTTAAATATTTCAGGAAATTTAAGCAGAATGAAAACATAACTATAAAATAGCATAAAATATTCCCTGAAATGTATGCTAAGGGATGGCATGCAGGGAAAGTAAAGAACAGTGAATAAGAAAACAGTTTGTGGTGCCATTATTCCAACAGAAAGAGAGACAGGTGCAAAAAAATCAGACCATTAACTGGGGAACAGGATTTTTTCCCTGTATGCTCATTTAGCATTTAACACCTGTGCAGCAATGGTAATAGCAAAATGATGTTGTGTTCATATAAATACAAATGAAAATTGTTTAAAAAATGGCTCAGGAAACCACTGAGCCAATCCATGGGCAATAAATACAGATGTGCTGCAGATGTTACTGTGGGGTCTTCCAAACCAGTCCTGCACCAGTCCACCCAAATGCTAGTGGGGGACACTGGTGAGAAATGAGTGTGAAGAGACAATTTGCAACAAAAAGAGAAAGGAGAAGGTTGGGAAAAGAAGAAAATGAGGAGAAAAATACAAGAACAGACATTCTGACCATTCAAACTTCACACATAGCACAGCATTTACTAACTACAACAGATAGTGGTTAACACAAAAACCTTAATTCTGTTTTTCACTGTCACCATGAGATCACTTGTAAGACTTTTTTTTTTTCTCTTGCGTCTTTATAGTTTCTAAGAGGAGTGTCCATGTTCAGTATTACCAAAAAATATCCCCAAAACAAAACCCAGCCAAGTTGTTTTCCTCAGGACACCTTCCACTCCAAGCCCCATCCAACCTGGCCTGGAGCACTTCCAGGGATGGAGCACCTACAACTTCTCTGGGCAACCTGTGCCAGGGCCTCATCACCACAAATCCCCAAGCAAACAAAAGAAAACCCTCTAAAAAGGTCCCAAAACATAATTATACCATTAATTGAAATAATCTCCGAATCTTTAAATGGGAATGCTCTGAAGGGGAATTTGTTTTGATCTTGGCAGCTGAAATGTTCTGAGCTCAGAACCTGCTGTCCCTCAGGGAAATGTGATTTTGCTCTTGAGATTGAAAAGGTCTTTTTGTTCCCCTCAAGCTCTCAGCTTACATATAGAATAAATTTTTACATGCTTATGGTAAATGCACTTTAAAAAGATGAAAAGCACTGTCTTTACTAAAATTGTAACAATCCAGTCACAAATATCAAATAGGCAAAGGAAGGAATGGATTCTCCAGTTCTGTCTCAGAGGCACAGGTGGGCAAGTGGGTGTCCTCAGAGCACTGGTGACACAGCTCTGTGAGCTGCTCAGGGCAGGGCTAATGACAAAGGTCTTGGCTCCATCACAATCTCAAAATGATTCCTGTAAGGCAGCTGAATAAATGAGTGCAATCATGAAAATATCAAAGTTGAGATTTAGCCAGAAGATGCTGTGAGTTACTTGCATGGGTAAAATCCACCTTGTGACTGTCCTGGAATGCACGTGCTGTCCTGGGATACAATGAAATACAATACAAGTGGATTGAATTTGATTTATTTCTGAAGTCCAAGAGCCATAGAAATACCAACCACAGGGACTTCAGGGGGCTTTAAGCCACCTCTGTCTGGGTAAAACTTCTTTAAAATCTTCAGTTACTTGATGCTTTGCAAAATGTGTCTGTTCTTATAATCAGAAAGTCAAGCAGGCCAATGCTACATTAAATGCCTCATAGAACTTAGGCAATTACTCTGGTACACTGAAAACTTCTTTTTATAGAAATACTTCCTCAGTTTCAGCCTCAGAATTTGATTGGGCACTCTAAATATGCATTTTATTTTCATTCCCATGGTGCTGTTTGTCTCTGAAGTCTCCACTAGAGAGTTATGATTGAATTATACAATATGAACTCAAACCATGTGCAGAAATGCGTGCAGAGGAGAAGTTAATAGCATTTTTCTCCTTTTGCATTAATTTTTTCAATTTTTTCTGCATGATTTCCTTCTTTTTCCCACTCAGAAAAAAGAATCACAAGCATTACCTCTAACCTGTTTCATTTCATTATAACTTTGCTCTCTTGAGTGGAGCCAAATAAATTTATTTTATTCAAGGGCTGCATTCCAAGTTAAGCACCAAATACCAATATCTACTCACATAGTGTTCCTTTTCTCTTTTTGCAGTGTCATATTTTCAACCTGTTTAAATCCTTCTAAACCAATCTTGGTTTGCAAATACCTACAGCAGTTTCTACAGTCAAACTTGAGAAAAATCTCTCATGCTTCCACCTGATTCTGCAAGATTGCTTAAAGAATTTGTGGTAATCAGTCACCTTAAAAAGAGAACCACCCTAGAAAAGAAGAAGGTCCCCCAGCTTTTCAATCAATGGAAAGTTTTCTTAAAAAGAACGAGCTGTGAAAGCCAAAATAATTACTGCAGCTATTAAAAACGTTCTTTTTCAAAAATGGCCATGTGCTAAGATTACTCATCCAAACCCCTTTGGTTTGGCTTTCATCCCTACAAGGCTGATTTATTAATTTCTCCTTGCCAGAACAAAAAGATCCTTGGCTCAATAGAGAGAGTGGCATTAAAAGCAAGCAGAATTCTATTTATAAACAACCTCAAATGCAAGCTGTAAGTACAGGAGTACCTGCAGCTCCAACAAACATCCCTGAACAGGGAAAGGAGGCACACCTGAGGTGGACAAGCTTGGAGTATTCAAGCAGAAAACAGTCCTTGAAATTCTGCCAGTCTAAATTTGAATCTCCCCTCAACTGAGCTTCAAGGTTGTTCATACAAAGGTTGTGTAAGTGACTTTCAGTCCTTCCCTACNAGTGTTTCCCACTGTTTCCAATTATGCCAACAAGAACTGCACTACCAAAATAAAACTTTTCTTCATTTCCACTCTGAAATATTTTAAGACTTTGCCTGGAACAACAACAACAATGGACATAATTTTGATTTTTTTGTGAGGTACAAATTTGGAGAAAATAATGATTACAGGAAAGTTTGTTTGTAGTCTAAATTGGGGTTTTTTTGGTTGTTTCTCATTTTTTGTAAGTCTGAAAGTGCTAGATGATTCCACTATGCTTCTCAGTGTGAATATCATTTGAAATGCTCAAATATGCAGTTCCTATAGGCACTTCTGACAAAGAGATGAGGTGACTGAAGCACATTTCTGCTTCCTAGATATTACCTGATCCACATTTGTCAGGAGCTGCATCAAGAGAGTCCTTGGTCTCTGCACCCTCACTCAAAAAAAATCTGTTGACTCTTGACCAAAGCACTTTTACGGGTCCTATTTGTGTAATCAGCAAGATTTTCTGGTTCTATTTTATAGAGCCATGTGTAAAGACTCCTGTTTTGATGTAGTTCCTTTTAAGAGCCCTTTAGTCAAAGCTCCTACCTGTGCCTTGAGGTTTTCAATTCAAACAGTTGTGAATCCAGCAGAGCTGAAACTGGAAATGGATCCCCTGCAACACCTGAAGTGTTCTAGAAACTTGGTTGTTGATTTTGCTGAAGAATACTGAACAGTGACATCACAAATGTAGTAATTATTAATTATTTTCCATTTCCACTCAAAATGTATGGATAGCATTCAGAAGATTTTTTTTTTCTTACAGATGAAGATAAACCAAGAAAAAAATATTAGATTCTCTAAAATCTGCTTAGAAATCCAGACATTATTTACATTTCCACTGACAACTGAACAATCTTGATTTACATTTAAATTAAGTGCCCTTGATACTAAAGGCACTGAAAATTAAAAAGAAGTATATGAACAAATCCCACTGATAGGTATTTTCTGTCCTTTTTGACATGACTTCATCTGTGGGAAGGTGTCTGGAGTGCACAGAGATGAGCCCTGGGGAGCTCTGACACAGACTTTGGGATAATAAGGGTTGTACATTTTGGATATGACTCCAAATCGTGCAAGTTGGTAGGAAATTTTTATTAGAATGAGAGAATGATGAAACAATTTACATAAATCCTTGGTAATAATGAGAATCACCATGATAAAAATGTGACACTGGCACCACCTTCCTATTTTTCCCCGAGTTCCCAGTGAGGCTGACCTCTTGCAAATCCTGCAGATTATCTAAGCCCTGTGAATGTTTTAAACAATACAGTTTTAATCTAATATAGCACAGCAAATGCTGAGGAGCCTGCAGGCCAACGGGCAGATCATTCAAATGTAAAAACAAATTTGACTGGAGTCTAAACAATGCTGGCCTCTGTTGGGAACTGCAGCTTCCTTTTGACACGGGAAGAGAGAATGCATTTTGCCAAGAGGGGATTTGCTTGGAAAGCCTCTGTAAATGATACTGTGATGAAAATAAACACTTTCACAGCTGGGCAGGAGGAACCTCAGAGATCATGCCTCGTGTCAGGAGTGCTCATTAGCTTTTGGCTGCAGCCCATGTCTTGGCCTGAGGGAAATCATGAGGACTAAATCACTGATGCCAATCATTTCTCTCTACAATGACACTGCAGTTCTTTGCAGGGAGGTGCCACTTCTGCTTGTGGTGTCCTTGCTGGTGAAAGTCATTTCTGGAAATGCTCTGCTGCCTTTACACCTGAACTTGGTCAGCTCTAATTTCTCAGTCTTCCCTTTCCTTGCTTATCATCCTGCTCCATTTTCTCTCTCCTTGTTGTTTTTTTGACAGGTTTGAGGGTTCACAGAGATTTGGTCTCATTCACCCTTATCAGCATCTCCTGCTCTGACTGCTTTTGTTTTGGTATCAGTATCTCCCTTTTTTTCTCACATTCTTTCCCAAGGGAAAATGAACCAAGCTGCAGCAATTCCATCTCCCTGTTGGGGTGTGAAGAGCCAGGGAATCCAGAAAGCCACATGGTATTTTGCTAAAAAAAGTTATTCACACATTTCTTCTCCCTTTATCTGCCAGATTTTTGATCACAGGCCTCTTAATTTAAATTAAGTGCCCTTTATACTAAAGGCACTGAAAATTAAAAAGAAGTATATGAACAAATCCCACTGATAGGTATTTTCTGTCCTTTTTGACATGATTTCATCAGTGGGAAGGTGTCTGGAATACACAAAGATGAGCCCTTTCAATTCAAAGGTTAGCATGGGGGGAAAATAATTCTTCATGAGAGATCGTTTGATATATAAGAACCTAAGGAAAAGACAGGATAAAACTTCCTTCTGAAAAGGAGTTTATGTCTCCGAGTTATGCAAGAATAAAAAAAAAATTTCGAAACACACACAAAAAACCCCCAAACCCAACAAAAAACCCCAAAACAAAACAACAGAAAACAACAACAAAACACACAGCAATCCTTTCACATAGTACTGAAACTGAGACCAAAAATCTGCAGGTATAAGAAAAGTGAAAAATCCTTTTTATTAGGAAGAATCTCAGAAAATATATGGAAATGAACTACTTATGTATTTACAGAAAACTTTGACAGCTAAGCAAATCCAAATAATGTTTTGGCCTTAATTCGTATAAATTTAAGTTACAATTTTTCCTTGTTGTTCAACAGTTCTATAAGTTCCCTACTTATTAGACACATTTATATGCCATATTATTTTAATACCATACATTAGATCAGTTAGAAGAAAAGAAATCCTAAAAAGCACATGAGGCTCAACTCCATATTCTTCATCAGATTATTTTTCAACCAAAGTAGGTTGAACTTTTTAAGAGCTTCCAGATTTTCAATCCAGGAAATTTCATTGCAATAACAACAAATCTTTTGCAAATTTACACATTTTTGAAGGCCATCTATTTTCTGTTTTCTTGGAAGAACTCTTACTTTGCAGCACTGAAAACAAAATGTCACTTTTTAAATAACTTGCACAGAAAGTTGCTAGGTAATTCCAAATACTTTGGGATCCAACCCTCCATGCAGAATTCTGAGGAAGATTTTCCAATCATGGCAACAAAGTAGCAGCAGCTACAACAATTCAAGATAAAAAATTATGTGTTTTAAAATAAAGTGTAATTTTCATTTCAGTGTCTTGTATCTAACTATTTTCCTGCAGAGGGCTTCCATTTAATTATTTTTTAAAAAATTTAGTTTCAAATGAGAGAGAAAAAAAATCCAAAAAGAGGTTCTAAATTACAGAACCCTCTAATAAGTAATATTTGATCCACATAACAGCAGGGATTTTTCAATACTTCAGTGAAAAAGTGCCAGATCCTGATTGTGCCTTCTTCCTTGAGCAGAAGAAAGGAGTGCTTGTGAAAGAATATGATTATTGTTGTGAGGTGCTGGAAACTGTACAAATATGTCTGGAAAGGAAACTCAAATTTAACTTCCCATTAAGCAGCACAAGAAACCACAGCTCCTTGAGCAACAGGCTCAAGGTCTGAAACCTTTGGAATACTTTATCCAAGGAAAATGTTATATATATTTAAATATATATATATTTGAGGAGTATTTTGTGCATACAAACACGGGATAATCTGAGAAAACCAATTCTCTTTTTAGTCCCTCTTGATCAATGTCCTCATAAGAGGATCCATTACATCTCCACTGGAAATGCAAATATTATTCTATTTCTGTCCATGCTGTAGAAGATGCAGGATGCAGTGGAACGTCTCAGTGCCATTACAGCCAATCAAAGGGAGCTGATTAACATCAGATGTGTCTTTTAAAACTTGCTCTGCACTAAAATGTGCAGTGTTTGCAATTCTGGCCCTGTTTAGTATACTGAAATTAAGTAACTCTTTTTCTGCTCCCAAAGCACATTTGCAAAGTATTACAGGAGTGCTCTATACCACGCCCCAAAATGCACCTTCCCTCTAAAATAAAATATTTCACAATTATTTTGAAGCGTTTTTCCAAAAAATCATTTTTAATTATTGCATTGCAGAATCTGTATTTCTAATAGAATTACAATGGGGACCACAATTAAAGAAATTGGAAATTGGTTGGAATACTCCACTGCTTTTTTAATAAACTTTTTTTTTTCTTTCTTAGATTCCAAAGGTCCAGAAAAGAATATAGTAAAAGCCCTTTTGACTGCCTTCATGAGGAAGGATGAAGAATTGCACTCACTTATCCTTGACCTCAGTGAGATGTTTTTTACACAAAGCATAAAGATGAAGTAAAAACAAACCAGAAAGAGCTCATAATCCCACAAAAAAACTCAATAAAAGCCCCTCTGCATGTGTGAAAAAATCTACCAGAATATAATTGAGAGTATAAAAGCCTCTGCCAGAATGTTTGGAAGTAATCACACAGCTGCTATGATTAATCTTTAGAATTAACACTTGTTAGCAATGAGTGGGGTTCTTGCAGGAGGTTTTTTTCCTTTTGCTCTGCTTACAGGGTGTATTAACCACATTACACCTGAATAAACCTTTCACCATCCCAGGTTGTTCCAAGCCCTGTCCAACCTGGCCTTGAACACTTCCAGAGGTGGGGCAGCCACAGCTTCTCTGGGCACCCTGTGCCAGGGCCTCACCACTCTGACAGTAAAGAATTTCTTCCCAATATCCGAGGTAACCCTGCTCTCTGTCAGTTCAAAGCCTTTCCCTCTTTCCTGTCACTCCAACCCCTTGTCAAAAGTCCCTCTCCAGCTCCCCTGTGGATCCTTGAGACACAAATGTTGTTTAAGATCTCCCTGGAGTTGGGTATGATGGTGGCTGGTGGTTGGGAGATTCCAAACATCCAGATATTTCCATAATACAGGCTATTCTGACCACCTTCATAAGGAAAGATGAGGAATTGCACCCACTTCTCCTTCCATTGGACTCAGTAAATAATTCAGAGGTAACTGTACTCAAAGCCTGTCTCACATTTCTTGACACATCTTCTCTGTATCTTCATTACCAGGAACTGAATTTTCAGTTTCCAGGTTCTCCCTCCTCACAGATTTATTCCTGTGTTTTACCCAACATTTGCAGATTGGCCAATTCCTGTTGCTCTCCCAGGCTGAAGTATTCCAGTTCTTTCTGCCTCTCTCCATGGGAGCAGTGCTCCAGCTCTAATGGGACAGTGGAAATTGGGTTTTTTTGAGTTCCTCAGCCCTGCTTGGCTGGCAGTTCGACAGCAACACCTTGGAGACCTTCCCCATCCCTTTGCTGGGCTGCAAATTTGAGCTGCAGTGACATCTCTTGCTCTGTTTGTGTGTGGAGTGGTGGAGTGGGGCTGACAAAATGGGTTGTGGAGCACCAAAAAAGAGGATTAGGGAGTTTTCCTCTGTTTTGTGCCATGGGAGGGTGTCCTGTGTGTGGGCAGGTTATCCCTGGGGAAATGGAGATTAACTGTGCCAAGCTGCAGGAGTTTACTGAAATCAGTGACCAGTGTGAGCCTCAGCTAATACAGGCTACTGTCAAACCACCAAAGAAGTTCNGTGTCGTCAGTGTCGAGGGAAAAAATTCCAAGGGCAAAACAAAACAAAACAAGAAAAACCAAATCTAACCCCCAACACAGGCTACTGCCAAACCACAAAAGAAGTTTCACTGAGCCATTTACCCTGGAATAATTTTATCAATGTGAGATCGATTATAATTAAATAATTATGTTTTGTTGGGATTTTTTTCCCCCTTCATTTTCTTGCAGTGAGACCAGCACCACATTTTCCAGGGGTGGGATTGCTCAGCAGAAAATCAGATCCTCACTGAAACAAATCGTCATTAGAGATGTCTGGTTTGTGAGCATGCAGGTGAACTTTATTAAAAATTGGGAAGATTTTTGCCGAAGTCTTTGCGTTAATTTTTTAAAAACATTTTTGGTGGAGAGGGAGAAAACTGCTGAAGCAGCTTCTGCCGTTCTGCCCGGGTGGATCCTCTGTCTGCAGCTCGCTGCTGGCACTGCTTTTTCCTGTCACAAGATGTCCCTCCAAGTCCACAGAAAGCAGAACCTTCCACATTTCTGCCTTGCAAAAAGATGTTTTGATCTTGGACTTCGCATCTATAAGTGCCTCATTTCACTTACAAAAAGACAAATACATATATTTATATTGAAATTCACTACTTCTTTTAGCAGAAGTCTCTAACAAGCCTGTGAGTCCAAATATGTTCTCCTGAATTAGCATATCATGGCAAGTACATAATTTGAAATAAAAAAAAAAGAAAAAAAAGATGTTACTCATCTGAAAATTGTTAAGGAAGAAGCACCAAAACAATTGTCTACTCTGAACTTGCTTTAGAGATATTTTAATGTAATTTTGCTTAAGTGTTCTGTTCCCTTCACACCACCTCCTGCAAGAAAGAGAATCTTGTCTAGCAAATTCTTTTCTTTCCTTTCTCCTTGATAGCAATTTACTCCTTTTTCCTTTCCTTTCTCATTGGCAAAGAACCTTAGGGACAACCTTCTCTGTAAATTAGTTTATGCAACAAGGCCAACTGATACCATTTTGTGATCTGTCTGGTATTTTTAAACAGTAATTGAATGAACAAGCATTAAAACTGGACATGACATCCAAAATTCAGGGGCACTGTCAGTAGCAAACTGGAACTGCTTTTGTTTCTGAGTGTCTGAGGGGATGACTCAGTGTTGGCAGTGAGGAAAGCCAAATGATCTAATTTGGGTGTAGGGATTTCTGCTTGACTGGAAAGTGCTCCTGTCTTACCAGGAGGGAATTATTGTGCAAATCAACACCTTGGCCCTTTCTAGGTAACTGAATCATTGCAGAGTGACCTGCTCTGGCAGCCTCACATCTGAGTGCCTAATATTCTTAACCTCTTTAGCTGCAGCAAACATACAGGGCAGCATTCCAATATTAATCATTAACCCAGCTCATTAAAAGCTTGCTAATGTTACTGCTAGATAATCTTATGGTGGTTTATAAAGCCATTAAAATGTATATTTGCATGTATGGTATTTTGAAAATGTCTGGCAGCAGTTGCTAGGTTTCTCTTTCAATGTAAAGGCTTTTCAACCAATCTCAGACTGAATTAATCACTTGGAGTGTTATCTTTCACCTTCTGCTGCAGCACATTCTGCTCTAATTCTCCTAATGCCTTTTACTATAATTTGAAATCATCTCATAGCAGTGAGAGCCACTGTTAAAGTGCTGATGGTGCTTTGCTGCTGTATATTTACTTTTGGAATTGTCCTTGTGCTTTTGCTGACTGCCATGGAAACTTTTGAAACTGCTGTTCTCCAGATTCTCATGGATCACTGTGTGTCACAGACAAGTGCTTCTGTCTCTGCCTTCTCTTGGTGTTGATATTTGATGGTTTCACTGACATTTTTAAACAGTCATCCTTGCCTTTTTTTTTGTAGAAGGGTCCCCCATGCTTAATAAAATACATTTGTAATCTTTGTGTGGCTTTTTGTGTGCTTCTCTGTATCACTGGGGTTTTTCTGACAGTGACATTTATTAATCTGAGTGCTTCTGGAATCATCTCTGCAAACCAATGTGTGTTTAGATGAAATGTCTGATTAAATGGCAAGAGGCAGCCATGATAGAGCTCAGGTAAATGTTTAAGAGAGATTACATTTCACAAACTGGGCTCTCTGTGCCTTAGCCTTAATAGAACTGTTATCATTTAGCTTTCAGTATCAGGCAAGATATATTAGACAGTTTTTGGATTGGGTGTTTTTTCCTAATAATTTTAGCAGTGGAAGTATTTGATATGAAATGTGATTATGTCTTATAAGCATTTAAAAGAATAGATTTACAGACACTGCCTGGGTAATGTCACCCCTTCAGCTGTGATTGGAAGCAGGATAAGCACAGGCAACAGTTGGAAAACTGATTACTTTCACTGATGCCTCCATCTAATAAGGCAGAGTCCTTTATCCCATTGAGGTAGAGAAAAATATTCCTGAAACTGATGCCATGGATTGGCTGCCTAAAACAGAAGCTAGACAAAATTAGNATTCCTGAAACTGATGCCATGGAGTGGCTGCCTAAAACAGAGGCTAGACAAAATTAAGATAATAAAAGTGGGATTTTAATGGAGGCCTTAATTAGGTACACCTTGGGCAGTCAAAGCCTCTGAAGGGCTACACCCAAGATGGACAACAGACAAAGGTGACCAGTTTTTCATACAGTGACAAGTTTGGTCCATTTACACATCAGGGGTTAATTCTCCAATTACACTTTCAGGTAATGAAGTAATTTACTCCAAGTTTGCCCCCCCCAATTCACACAAAGAGGTGTCCTTGAGTTTCAGGCCTAGAGAGGAATTGTTTTGTCTGGATGAAATGAGAGAACAATTACTGACAGGCTTTTGAGTTTTAGAATTCTACACTAAAGCAGTACAGGACCTGAAAAATATAAAAGCTAAACCCTAAGGCATCAAAACAAGACTTTGAGGGTTGGGTGCAGGTGTGGTGATGCATTGGCACAAGAGTCCCATGAACAGCAGGCATGGATGTGGCCAGAGGAGGAGAACACTTGCTTGTTTTTGGCACTGCCAAAAGTAGATATTATTTGGGAAGCACTGTGGCAGCATCCCAACCTAGTCACACAGCCTCATCTTCAGGATTCAACGGGGTAAAAGTGTTTTGTGTCAAGTCTGTCACTTGCCCATGTGGAATGGGGCTGTTTCTTGTGTATCTGCAAAAGCACACAGGAAGGCTGAGTTATCTCAGATTACTTTGGGTGTAGCTGCTGGGAGTCTGTAAGGAGATTAAACCCCCCCGCAGAACAAACCAATAAAGCTTCACTAGTTCTTCTAAAAACAAAAGGTAAGACATCACTTATAGGATGTTTTATTATTGCAGCAACTTCTTCAGCCAGCTCTGGGCTGGGTGTTGTGCTCACAGGCAGAAATGAGATCAGCATTGATCTATAAATTAGCAGTTGCCTAGTGACTCATGGGCTTGGCATGCTGGCTTTATGCAAACAAAAAATATCACTATGCAGTAATGGATGTGTGCCAATTTTTTTTTTTTTGTTAGGGCCACTGTCCCAGAGCTCACAGCAATTTTTGACATAAATTTTGACAGGGAGAATAGCTTGAAAATGGAAAATGTCAATGGAAGCAGGGAATTGTTCAGAAACTGCCAGCTTGGTAGCTACAGAGGAATGTTGTTATAAACAGGCTGCAAGGGGAAAAGAACACACACAAATTATGGACCCAAATGTATGAAAAAAAGCAGTGTGGAATAAAATAGTATTTGCAGGGCACAAGGTAATGGCAAAAGAAATTGACTTAAAAGTATACCCCGAAATGGGGAAAATAATTTAATGATTGTTGCTTAATTTAATAAAGCTATCTAATCATCTTACTGGCCATCCAAATGGGAGCACAGGTCCCTGCCAATTAAATCTGCAAATGGCGCAGACTTGTTGAGTAGTAAGTAAAGAAGTTAAACCCACAAAATTATTTGGATTACCTAATTAAAAGCTGATGGTCCAGCAATACACACTTCAACAGAGCTAAAAGCTCTGACACTCCAGGTGTGTGTATGGGCTGCAGCTGCACAATGGGTGTTGCCATCTTGGAATGCTTTGGCTCAGAAAAGGGATAAAAGGCCATCCACAAACTGCTGCAGCCTGAGCTCCTGCTGCAGTGCTCTGCTTAAATTAACCAACGTGATCCACGGGTTTATCAAGTAGATGAAGACAGAGAAAAGGCCCAAAGAAGGGATTTTTCTTTGGTGTGCAGCACTCATTAAACAGCCCCTGTGATGGTGTGTCCATTTATTTTGTCTGAGATCCAGAAAAGGAGGCCACAATCTCAGCTGTGAACTGGAAACCAAACCAGATTGTTCACTGCTGACAGAGCCTCACTGATGGATGCTGAAAGGAACTGAACAGGAGCATATAAAAAGCTACAGAAAATTACAGCTGGTAGCAGAGGGCTTTTGAGTATGACAAGGAAAGGTGCAGCAATGTCCAGCTGCAGTTTTAAGTTGGCCAATGCACTGCAAAATGCATGTGAAGTATTGCAGCAGCAATGAAGTCAGCATCAGTGGAGTTGTGCTGTGTCAGTGCTGAATCCTTCTGCACCACTAATGAGATCTAAGGATCAGCAGGATCAGCTTAGAAATCAGCACCTGTGAAACTTCATCCTGGTAATTTCATGGGCAGTCTGGAAAAGGAAGTGCAAAGTAATGCTTTTCACTAATTTCAGCTTTATCCTTCCTTGTAAATTATCAGTGATCTCCAATGCACTAAACCCTTTAAAGATTACAGTTTAAACTTTTCAAACCCTATGAATAGTAAAGTGAATAATTTCTCCAAGAGGAGGTGGGGGGAACAAAATTCTCCAAGCTTTCTCAAGAGGATCTGCATATATAGGAATCAGAGTGTGCTGCTCATCTTAGTGGTGAAGACTATTTCCAATTTTTATAAATGAAGAAACTTGCACCAGTACTTTAAACAACATCACTGTCTTTGTGTCCATCCTGTTTATCTTTCTTTTCATCCAAGGCCTGAACAAGCTTCACTGGAACAAAAGTAAATCTTCCAAGGCACATGGTGTCATTTCAGGCTTGTGAATCACAGAATCATGGAATAGTTTGGGTTGAAGGGTCCTTGAAGACCATCCCATTCCAATGGGCAGGGACACCCTTCCACCAGACCAAATTGCTCCAAGTCCCATCCCACATGGCCTTGGACACCTCCAGGGATGGGGAATCCTCAAAAGGCTTTAATTTTGGCCCCCATTTGCAGTCTCTGTGCACTCCTGTGGCTCCACTGAATCCCAGGGAATGATGCCAGTTTTGTCCCCACTGGAGGCAGGATTCTGGTCATATTCTCCCCAGGTTTGGGCTTTATCTGCACACAGGACATGAAACCCAACTGTCAGAGCAGGTGGGTGTCCTGATTTGGAAAAGACAGGGGTCTGCTAAGGAAGGCAGGAGCCTCTCTTGAAATGGAGAAGGCAAACCCCTCCCTCCAAATTATTATCATTCTGAAATTAAAGGGCTCTCAGGCAAAGAAATGGGAATAGGTCTCTAGGAAATGTGAACCTCAAAAAAAGTAGCACTGAATATTTTGTCTATCCTTTATGTCAATAAATGGCACTTGTGAACAGCAAAGAAATGCAGTGAGGAATTCTCACCTGAGGAATTCTTTTCCTGCAATTCTTCCATGATGAGCAGCACATCTCTGCCTCTCTGAGTCACAATAGAAATTGAAAACCTGCAAGACTGGAACAAGTGCCCTCAGCTTTCCAGGATGAAACAATATCTTAATAGTCCTGTCTGTATGGAAAAAAAAAACCTGCCCAAGCCCTATCATCTCATTTTGACAGAAATTATGATGGAAGCACTCAAGATCTGATATCAGCAAATCTTCCTTATGCTATTTGTATCTTTTAATGAAGAGAACTGCTGGTGTGATTTGCAGAACAAGAATACTTTAAATTGTTGTTTTGAGCATGTCATGGACTCCTACATAACCAGCTTAAGGAAGTCTTTAAAAGAATATTTTTATTTCTCTTGTATTTCTTTTTTTGCATTAATATTTTTGGCCTGCATCAGAGAAACAAGGCTAACAAGCCACTTGGGAAGGCACCCTTCACTCCAGGGCAGAATGGACTTTTCCCAAACTATCCCCCTGTGCTGTTTCTGTAACCTGCTTTTAAAAGCCTCTGGTAGAGGAATTTCCAAAACCAAAGATGAATGGCAAATTTTAATCCCAATGAGCAGAGAAAGTCAGTGAGTGCAAGAGAAAATAGTGGTGTTCCCAATGACCCTTTGATATTACATTAACCTGCAGATTTTCTGTAGGAGAGCAAGAACCTGGAAGTTTCAAAGTCTCATCTGGCTGTGTCAGCTCTCTGAATTAATTGTGCAAATTTGTTTTCTTCTGTGTTGCCCAAGGAATACATTTCTTGTTTAAAGTCATGATTGATAGCAGGAAATCAATTTGCTTTTTGACTTACAATTGTGAAAGGGGAGAACTCCCAATTTAGAGTTTTGAACAGCTTAATATAGCAAAAACCTTCAAAATATAAATGTTGAAAACATCCAAAACATAAGGCCATTTTTGAAATAATCTAACAGGAAACCATATTTAGCTGTCACCAGGTCCCCACTATAAAGTAGTCATAACACAGTCTAAAGAACTTAAAATTACTAGAAATATAAAATTAATAATCTAAGTTAATATTGTGAATGAATAAGTTAATTAAACATCCTGAAGGCTGCTAAACAATGTTATACTTGGGGCAAAGGAAGACTGAGAGATGATCAGATTATCCAGAGTCCTGACAACTCTCTTCAGTTGCTCTGGGAGAGGGATTTTGATTTCAAAAGTGTGGCTAAAAGGCTGCACTCACATTTCTGGGAAATTATTTTAGCAATATAATACACCAGTCTTTCTGGGCAGAATATAGGAACTAGATGCTAAGGCTCAGGACACTCCAGTGTTTTTTTCATTTTTGGAGTGAAGAAAATGCTTTTCTCTGATGCTTCTATTGTTTGTGTGACATCTGATGTCGAAAAGTTCATATACACACCTTTTCCTGACCTTCATCTTACCACTTCTCTCATTATTTATAAGAAAATGGAAGAGAATGATAGAATAAAATAATTTAAAAGAAAGGATATGATAGAGTGATAAAATAAAAGCATTAAAAAATCATTGGAAACGACATTCAAGATCATCAAGCTTCAGGTCCCACTAAGCCATGTTGTGACCACATACACTCACTCTGTGAACACTTCCAGCAATGGGGGCTCCACCATTTCCAGGACAGCCTGTTCCAATGCTTAACTACTCTTCAAGTGAAGAGACTTTCCCTAATATCCAACCTGAACCTCTCCTGGTACAGCTCAAGGCCATTTCCCCTTGTACTATCAAGAATCAGGCCTGGACCTGGATCTCTTGTGCTCTTTTAGATGCAACAGGGAAAAGAGCAGAAGCCAAACATCATCACCATCAGCCCCCAAAAAATCAGCAAAAAAAAGCTTCCAGAAAAAGCAAAACCCACACATGAGGTCCACATGGCCTAATGCCAGTCAGTGCTCATTCCCAGAGTGGGTGTGTGCCTCAGCAGGGAATTTCCAGCCAGTACAACCAAGAGGAGACTTTCTCTGTTGGAAGAAACACAAACACTGACAGCTTCAGGTGCTTGGCTTCCTGCAGAAGAAGGGAAATGTGGCTCCCCAGAGTGTTGGTTGTAGTACTGCATCATATTCTTGAGCACATCCTTGTGCTTCAAATTGTTTATTTCACGGAACTGAACTCTTTATAAAACCCAGTGCAGCAACAGTGACAGAGGCTGGTTTGCAATCCACAGCAACACTCACATGTGAGCAGGGAAAATGCCCTCTGGGGTTACAAGGGACAGCAGACTTAATGAATTCAGCTGATGAGACTTTTCTTCTTGGTTGTGCTTCCCACGGACCAAATTAATTCCAACAGATGAGTAAAAGATGGAAAGACATGCTAATTAGCAGCTTTTTTTATGAACCAGTTCTCTGCTTCAGAATCTAATTAGCTTTCTAGATAAGGCTTAGGCTGAAGTTTGTTTCTCCAGTGCAAGGATTATGTTCCTGTTTTTCCAGTGCTTGGAGAGAAATGCTTTGGATTGATGGAGATTTTCTTGTGTAGTCCTCACTTATATATTTATGAATTGTATATAAACTTTTATGTATTGCCTGGGTGATGAGGGCCCTAAAAAATCAGCACTCTGGGGAATTAAACAGCACAACAGATTCCTTCAAGACAGAGAAGGCAGAGGGAACACAAAGGATTACAAATTATGGATAAGTCCCTTTTACCATTTTAACTCCTGGTTGTGAGACAATAAATGGAGGGAGAACTGAACAGGAGGAATCTGAGGTGAACCACAGTAAGAAGAGGAAAGCCAAAAGGAATTCCCAAAATCCATTTGCTTTTCCTACAGTTAATGTGTTGAAGGAAGAAAACAGAAAATATTTAATGGAAAACAAGAATAGAAGAAAATGTGAAATCTAGAGAAGAATAAAAAAAAACAACCAAAAACTGTTTCGGTTCAATTGTCTGTGAGGATCAGATAACCTCCTGACAAAAGTTTGTATGTTTGGGAGGAAAAGATAAGTATAATAAATAGTTGTGCTGGAAGAAACAGAGTCATAATATTTTGCTGTTTGTAGCCCAGCACACTGGATTTACTACCATGAAACATGTAATTTTAAAAATTCAAAGCCATACTGGTGAGTAATTTCTTCCAAATTTCCACGCTGCAATTTTTAATCAATGTTTGAAAACAATTGGGGAAACCATGAAAGAGGCTGACATGCTTGTCCAGGGCCAAACTTGAATTAAGTCTTGCATTAAATCTGATTTCAGAAACAGTCAGGTATTTAAAAATAACAGGATGCTAAAATATTCTCTGATTTATGACATCCATTAATAAATCCACAGAGGAAGTGCACGTGCTGCACTGCAATGGTGGTGGCATGTAGTGAATAAAGAATTTTTAACTGTCTTATATTTGGAAGACAAGGTCTGAGCCTCAAGACTACAGAAGTAGAGGACTGAGGTGAATTAATTTGCTACTTGGTGTTGGTACAGGTCAACCACCAAGGAGACTTTAAAAAAGCCACAACACACCCCAGCAGGTCTTTGCACTATGACAGATCTAGGACTGTGCTGCCACAGAGGTAATAAAGACAGGCTCAGGAGTCTGCTTTTCCCTTCCCAAACTAGCTCACATTTCTAGGGACATGCTGAAAAAAAAAAATAGGGGAGAAAGAATTAGAAAGATGTTAAATTTGGCGATGCTAATGAAACTCTGCATATTGAACTAGGATCAAGTCAGACTGATTCTCTCTTGCCAGGGAAATTTGATTGCTTTCTTAATGGAATTATAAAGTGTAATGGAAAGAGGGAATCCAAAATTTCCCTTGTATTTGATGGAATGTGCATTTGAAACATCTCAAAACTTAATTCAAGGGGATTTTAAGGAGGAGGGCTGGTAATGGCTGTGTGAGACCCTGTAAAGAAATCAGCCATGACTGACTGAAGTCTTCAGCTTTCCAATAAAACAATGACATCTCAGATGTTTTTACAGGTGTCAGTGAAGATACAGTGCAGTGCTGCCTCAACCAAATCAGTGGCAGAGGGCACAGGAGTGCTCAGATGAGGCTGCTCCTGCTCCAGGGGAATAAGCGGCCACGCTGATTTCCCTACCCAGACCCATCAAACACAGCCCACACTGTCCTGAGCTCTTCCACTCAAAGCTATGCCCAAATTCATCTGCCTGTGTGAGATATGTCTCTGAGGATTATTTATGAGATTATGGTGTTGAGAGATAAATCAGAATTTGGTGATGTGTGGATGGGAAGCAGCAAACTCTGCAACGTGCTTCTAAATTCTGGTTCAATGGTCAAAACACTCCCTTCTCACTGACTGCAGTCAGGTTTGGTATTGACAGCACTCTTGGAAAACCAGTTTGGTTTTTCTGGGTGTTTTTAATTTCTCTAAAGTCACCACAGGAGATGCCAGAGGTCCAAGCTGGGTGGATGCCAGGCAGACAGCAACAACTTTTTTTTAGCATTAGTTTACACACCATTTTAATCTCTAGAGTTTCGGGGTTGCAGTTGGGTTCAAAAAATGGTTATGTGGGTTAGATCTTATTGCTCCTGATTTGTGTTGGGTTTTTTTTTGGATTTTTTTTTCCTGGTGTTTCACCAGGATTGGAGGAGATGGATGGAGACAGTTGCAACAAATCCAGGCAGCCTCCAGGCCCCCTGAAGAGCAGAGCCTCCAAAACCACAGCACAGGAGTGGCTGAAAGGATCTGTCACAGCAGAGCTGGAGCACAGATTGGGAGTTGTGAGAAGGATCAGCAAGCTGGGCACGAGGGAGGGAAGTGGGGGGAGGCTCAGTGAGCTGCAAAAGAGTGGGAAATGATGGCTGGAAAGAGGAGGCAGAGAGGGCAGAGTGTTCAAAGGATGGATCCTCTCAGTGACAGTCAGAGAGGACAAGTGCTGGCTTTGTCCTGCTCATCCTGCTCCTAAATGATGTGGAAAACAGAGAACAGTGATGTGACAAGGACTATAAATTATGTGGAATTAGGTTAGTAAGAACCAAAGCTGTCTGCAAAGAGTTGCAAAAAGGGACCTCATAAAATCTGAGTAACTGGATGATGAAACTGTAGATATCAAACTGCACGTTGATAGCTGGAGGAGGAACAGGCATGAGTAGATAGGCACCAGTGAGCTCCAAATTAGCTACCACATCTCAAGAGAAATTATCTGAGTCACTGTGGATATTTCAATGAAAATATCAGGTCCATATTTGGGAGCAATGAAAAAAAACCCAAAGAAACAGGCAAAAATTTAATAACCACTGAAGGTTGGGACAAAAAACCATCACACTGCAGCAGCAAATCCCCAGTTTACCACACCTTACACTGTGCAAGCAGTTTGACCTCTTCCCACTTCCTCATTGATAATGATTTTTTTAAACCATAGCTAGAAAAATCTCAGGGAAGAGTACTGACAGTGATCAGCAGCGTGGAATATTTTCCATATGAGGAGGCTAAATAGAAGTGCTCCCCTTGGAAAGCAGAGGACTACATCACAGAGGTATATAAAATATATAAAATATACAAAACATATAAAGTCTATAAACATATAAATCTATCAAATATATAAAATGAGCTCCACATGGGGCATGGAAGATGTAAGTGGGGAGCCATAGCCATTGTTTCTTACTGCACAAGCACATCATGAAATCATCAGCAGGTCCTGAACAAACAGAAGGAAGCATTTCTTCAAGCAGTGTATAATGAAATTGTGGAACTCATTGCTACAGGATGCCATGGAAGCTGAAAGCATAAATGAATTAAAAATGTGATTAGACAAATTTATGGATTTGCCTCCATCAAAGGCTGTTAAACAGAAGGATGTGGTTTCAATATCTGACTCAATCTTTCAGCAAGGATTGCAGGAAATCTGCAAGGATGTACTGAGGAAGGAGGGCTGAGGATTTTCAGTCCTTGTGAAAGGGAACATTTTTGCTCCTGATTTTGCCCTGTGCACATTCTCTAAACAGCTGAAACTGGATTGTCTCAGACACAGGATCCTGAGCAATCCTTTGGCTCGACTCACAGTGACTCTTCATAATTCTTTCTTTATTTCATTTCTCCTTTCCCTTTATCTGCCTTCAGTTTTTATGGCCAAGCTACTGGATGAACTCAGTCTCTCAGCAGCACAGCTCTGTCTGACCAGACTTCACAGCCCTTTTTGACTTCTGGGGTGGTTGGACAGTTTTCCTGTGCCTTGTCTTAGTGCTCAGCACCTGGAAAAAAGCAGGGAGGATTTTCAATTAACTCCTGGCTACATGAGTCACAGAATTAATTTTCCTTGTTGCACACTGGAGATGTTTTTGAAGACTCTGCCAGGCAAGACTGGGCAGATGTCTGAGGCACACCATGGACTGAAGGCACAGTTCTATCTGCTGGGGATGGCTGTGAGCTGAGCTGGGCTGAAAAAAATCTAATGAATTTCCATTATCTAAAAGAGCACTTAGAAGCACAATAAAAAAAAAAAGTGTAAATGATCCAGCTCTGGAACAGGATGCAAACACCAACCAGGGGAAATAAATAGAGCAACTAGGAAATGGAATCTGGAAATTAGTTTTTTTAAAAATTACCTCTTTTGTAAACTGATAGATCTGGGAATTGTTCTGCCTTTCCTCTTCCCCATATTCCTGTTCTCAAGGGGAGGCAGAAATGTGAGTAGGTACATAGAAAAGCAGAGGTTGAGTGAACAGCAGCAGGGAAGTGAAATGGCAGTGATCTATGGAAATGGAAATGGGGGTGGTCGATTTGATCTGCACGTACAGGGGCATTGTGTCCTGAAGCCTCCTGGTTTAACCGTGGTGAAAGCACATCTGTGGCACTGCAACATAACAAAACCAGAACGAATTGCACCAAGTTTAAAACCCACAGCAAAAAGAGAATAGGGAATGACCTTAACAGAGCCATGAATTCATCAGGAAAGAAAGCACCGAGGAGGGGGCAAAGTTGTTCAAACTGAAGTACAATGTTGGCACAAGAGCAAATGGCTGTAAACTGCCCATGAATAAGTTAAGCTGGAGATTAGAAGCATTTGTCTAGCCCTGAGAGGAGTGAATTTTTGGAACTGCTTTTTTGTAGGAAAAGAGAGACAGAACACTCTACTTTATTTTCAAATGCAAGTGAACAGCTTATATGATATTGTTGCCTGAAATAGAAAAGGACTGTGTCTGGCAAGCCAGGAAGTCCCTTATATCTTTATATTTTAAGCAATTCTGTATAAGATGAAAGTAAATTTGAGATAATAAACATTTGAAGGGCAGGGAGAGAATGACTTTCTTGAGGAACTTCTGAGAGTGGTTATGCAATATTTTCTCAAAGGGACTCATGGATGACTCATCATTTGGGTTGTCTAAAATAAGGCTGAATAAAGCAGCAATCCAGGTAATTTCAAGATGTGCCAGCATGATGAACAAGTCAGTCCTTAATTGTCACTCTTCATCAGGAGTCATGTCATGGGGCCTTGGTGATTCAAACCCTGGAGCTCAATGGCAAAAGTACAAAATACAGAGAGGTGGATTCTCTGAAAGCTGCTGAAAAGGAGGAGATGGTGGCCAAAAGTTATGAATGTTGGGCTGGGGATTTTTAATTGCTCACCCCAAGTGGTGTTAGGTTTCCTATTTGTTGGCATGAACAAGATCTGCATCCTAGAGAGGATCATGCAGGAGGAAACATTTCATGTGGAGGATGCTCATGGACCCTGAGCAACCTGGTCTAGAGGAAGGTGTCACTGCCCATGGCAGGAGAGGATTGGAACTAGATCATCTGCAAGGTCCTCTCCAGTCCTAACTGTTCTCTGAGTCTATGATTCAAAAGGAGGTTCAGGACCACCAATTCCAGCCACATGGTTCAAAATGTCATAGAAGAACCTCAGATTCTGAGCCCATGTGGCTTCTGAAAAGTTCACAAAACTAAGGCAGTAGCCATGAAAGCCAGGACCTAAAAGATCAGACCTCAGCTATAAGAACTGGCCAGCGCAGTCTGCAAAATTAACTATTAATTTTAGTTTTATATTTAAACAGCTTACTACACTCTGAAGATGGCTTGTGGTTTGTTTTTTGGGTTTTTTTTGTGTTTTTTCGTTAGTTTTCTTTTTGTTTGTTTTGTTTTTGTTTTTTGTTTGTTTGTTTTAAATTTTAAGCTGCCATTTAACTTTGTGATTCCCTTTGGGAAAACACAATGTTGGAAATGTTCAACGATCCCCTCTGCTCTTTCTCAGGCACACAGGAGGCTGTTCTGACATCAGAATGACAAAGTAAAGAGTTTCTTTGCTATGTTTCCATGAGTTCAGAGCTCATGGAACAGGGATTCCTAGAGCAGTGGTGGANTTCAAGCACGGGCAGGTGAGAAGAAAGATTTACACTGCTGGGGTTAATCTCAGAAGAGATCACTCCGACAGAAATGATGGCATGGAGACGGGAATATGTGGAAAACAGGATGGAAGAGCAGGTTTTTCTCAGAGTGTTTTTCTCTTACAAGAAGAGTCACTGGTGCTTACACTGAGTGCATTCTTGAGATAACCTGGATCCTTTGTAACATGTCACTGTGGCAGGAGGACAAGGCAGGCTTTAGGTAAATAGTTATAAGGTAATGACTTCACAGTGGTGTTTTTAGCAAACCAGAACAGATCTTTAACAAGATGAAGATACTAATTCTAACTTCATTGATTGGCTGTTTTAATAGAAAACAAGCCAAAGTTAAAGAAGACATGCTTGGGAAATTAAGCTCTCCCAATGAGTTTTCTGATTTTAGTTAAAGCTGTAGTTTTGATTCTTTGCACTGTAAGCTTCATTTCCATGCCTGTTAGTACAAGGTCATTTCATTGTTCTCACATATATATTTTAATCTACCCCCTTGAGACTTGCATTCCTTGATTAAATAAATATGCTCTGGGAGCATTTATTATCTGGCCATGCCCACTTACACATCAGATGCCAGGCATTACCCTTTATTCTTAATATACAATCAAATTGATAAAAGCACTGAAATTCTGGGCTCTGTCCAACACTGAGAGATGAATAATTAAAGTAAAAAAAGACTTCAAGTTCTCACATTTCTTTTCCATGATCTCACTTGATGTAATTTTCAGTACTGAGAACACCAGAGCTGGGCAAAACTGACAGCAATGCTTTCACCACCAAAAATATAGGTTCAGAGTCATTAATTATCTCCTACTGATTCTGCTAAACTGCTTCAGCTGAGAGATGGAAATGCAAATCCAGAATCCAAGCCACTGCTTTGAGATAGTGTCATTCAACTTTCACAGAAATTATTATATTAACCAAAATTATTTCCAAACTTATTGTACATAAAACAGTGAACATTTAAAAATGCAGGAAAATCTCCTCCATGTATCCACCATTAATGAGCACAAAGGTAAACAATCTGATAGTTTGATACAGCTGCAAGTAGGAAGTGCTAAGAAAGCTCTGAAAAGTCAGATAAAAAATGGAATGGCAAAGAATTCCTCCCTGCTTCCACAAGTCAAGCTTCAAGCAGCATCATGCAGCTTTTAAGTTTTCAGCTCTGCATAGAATCGTGTAGTCACTTATTATGTGTTCATCTCACTTGGATTCATCATCCCTGGCTGGAGAGTCAGCCTTGCCAAGATTCTGCCTTTCTTCAGAAGCCTCTTTGGGAATATCACAGGAATTCTGTGGCGTGACACAGAGGAAGGACTCAGTGGTGGCTTCCGGGCTAATTTTGTCCAGAAAGGGCTTGTGAAACCTGTTCTACCAACATCTGAACAGAGACACTGCTGAGCTGGAATGTTTCCTTTGAGCATCACAACCCTCCTTCCATTTGGATTTAGCTTTTCTGTCCTGCAAGCCCAGTTGTCTCACTGATTTTCCCCCAGAGCCCATCTCCATTTCTCTGCGTTTTCTGAGGTCCTGGACCTCACCAAGCTCCTGCTGCCTGGGGTAGATGACAGGATTCTGACTCCTGTGGCCTTTCCATCCCTTGGAGGCAGGGGAATCCTTGGGGGAGGGTTGATGAGACTTCCAAATAAAAAGTACAAACAATATTCAGCTCCTTCCACTTGCTTGAATTTTTCTCAACAATTCCCCAAGCTGTGTGAAGGACAAAAGCTCATTTCCTCCTACAGCATCTTTCACTGGTTCTGATCTCTGTTTCCTTATCTATTTCTCTACCATGTTCAGCTGTAATGAGTTGATAAAAATTCAGATAAGGAAATGACAATGAATGGGATGTTGTTTTCTTTTTCTTCTTGGATACAAAAAGGAAGGATTCTGTGTGCCTTACTCTGGGAAACCTTCCCTGGGGCGTTGCTTGTGCATTGTTACAGAGATGAGCTGTGATCTGCACTTCTGTTGTCATAAAGATAATGTTAAAGGCCAAAGGTTTTCTGCAGATGCAAACTCTGAACTTTCCAGGGCAGCAATTCATTTCAGCATTTTGAGGAAGATAATGATTTCTTCACAATCCAGCAGAGGGCCCTGGATCTGATTTCACTTTTTTTTCCTTTTTCCCAGGAAATTATTTTACTTATACAATGGAGCTGTTCACAGGAAACCAGCTGAGCCTTGCTTTCAGTTCAGGTTTTGATATTCTTGGTAAAAGTTAAGTTACATTAAGAACATGGCACAAGTTATAAAAACAAGTAATCAGACTCATTTACTTAACTACCAGCTCCACTGCAAAACACAGAGAATAAAAAATGATGATTTTAGAGGTTATTTATATCAGGGATTAGTCCTGCCTGGTTTTGCTTTTTCAGCACTGACATCAGCTAGAATTTGGGGAATGTAGCCTTGTGTTCATTGCAGGCATTTAATTCACAAAATGAAGCCACAGATGAGTAGAGCTGGTGAGAATTTGCAGGTTGCTCTCCCTAGTTTGAATAATGTGATCTACAGAATGCACTACAAAGTGATTTTGAAATGTAAAACATTAATGTTCCCTTTGAAGGGCTGATGTCGAGTGCCAAATGATATATCAATTAAATGGAAAACAAATCCCAACCCTGCAAATATTGTACAAAAACAGCTCCTTTGAAGTCAATGGGACTAATTACAAGTGTAAAATAGAGCTTGGTTGCACAGCACTTCTGTTAACTGGAGCTGAATTCTATCAATTTCATAAAAAGTAGATCTCAGAACAACTCCAGCTTGGCTTCACACTGACAAAGAGCAATTCCTGCCTGGCTCAGCCATCTGTGGGTCTCTGGTACCCAAATCCTGCAGGACAGTGTCTAACATTGCAGAGCTCCACCATTCCCATCTCAGAGATGAAGTGTGGGGGCACCGACTGCCCAAGGGTTGTGTTCAGTATTCCCAAATCCTCTGCTTTGTGTTCAGTATTCCCAAATCCTCTGCTATCACACCCAACCTTCAGCTCCAAGGGGCAGCTGGGCACATCCAGAATTTCCTGTTTTGAGATAGACCTGCCTTGCTCAGGCTTTACTGGGCAACAGGCATCAGCCTCTTCCTCAGATAACTTCTTCCCATGAGCAATTCTTCCATTAAAAGTGAGAAATGGGGAGTTCTGAGCTGGATTCTGATTTATGGATTAGCCCCAATGGATGCTGTAAAGCTGTTCTTGGTTCTCATTTGTATACAAAGCAAGACAATTAGGTCTGTGCTATAAAAATGGAAGAAAAGACAAATATGTAGCTCATTGGGGGAATATGATTCCCAGCTATCAAGGTTGCACATTGCAGTGTTCAGTTTTTCCCAATCCTCAGACCACTTAGATTAAATTTGATCTCTCAGGTTACCTATAAGCATCATATCTTTAGATAAACCAATGTCCTGCACATCAATATCCTCATGGCAGCTCTTGGAAGCACTGCTGATTACCCTCAGGTGACAGTTGCTTAGAGGTGACTTTGGGGACAAAACACTGTTTTTACCAAGCATGTGTTCCCTTTCACTGCAGTTTTGTCAGTATTTTCATATTGCAGCAGTTCTGGGTCCTAGGAAGGGAGGTTGTGCCTCACAGTTACACTAAAAGGAGCAACCTCTGGTGGGTTTTGGAAGGGATTGTGGGCTTTATCTCCATAGGCTGAGTCTCTGGTACCCTCTGTGCCATGACAAATTATAAATGAAAAGCATTTGAGTCTCCTCCAGCTCACAAGCTGTAATCTTGAGTATCCCTGGGTTTCTGGAGATGTGCAAATGGAGCATAATCAACACTCAGAGCCTGATAAAGGCATGGATCAGCATAAATCAGGACTCAGAAGCCAACCCCTAATGGACTTGCTGAGGAGCTGTGTAAGTGTACAGAGCACTCTGTGCACAAATACCTTCTGATGTAATGCAAGGGAATGAGAAGTCATTAAAAAATCTGTTTCTGCATCTCTGGCTGTACCTTTGGAGTGCCAGCCTAACTCTCCTATGACTGACACAACTCTGGCCAGACCTTTGTCTCACTTTTTTCAGCTTCTTCCTAAGCAAATTTGTGGATATTTTATCGCAATTATCTTTTTGTTTGCTTTCACTCTTTCACCAGTATCAAACCATTTCCCATGTAAACTTCTGGGATGATCTGCTCAGGGACTGTCTTGTCTCATGCTTTGCTTTCAGCTGGATCATTAACAGTGCAATTAAATACCACCAGACCCACTCATGTCAGCCTGAACATTTTCCTCAGTGATGATTGGCCTCTGAAACTGCTCTGCCAGGACTCAAAGAAGGAAGTTCTGTTCCATGCAGCTCCACAGGACAAATTCTAATACTTCTTCTTTTAGCATCCCTGGGCTGGGCTCCCAGGGTGAGCACTGTAAAAGGAGAGAAGGTTTTTGTTCTGAAGATGCTCCTGAGCAGCACTTGCAGTGGCATGCAGAGATCCTGCTGCCTCGTGGAGGATGTACTCACAAACATCCTCAGATGAGCCCATGGATTCAGATTCAGACTCCTGGGCCAGGCCCCTCCAGGACAAGGAGTCACTTCAATAGATGTGTGTTCCAGAGGGGAGTGCATAGCCTTTCAGACACTTGGGTGGTAAATCCAGCTGCCAAGCACTGCTGAAACTAGGCCAGTACTGGATGTCTTGGATATGCCACCTACTCACCTGTCTACTCTGCTCAGCTCTCTGTCTCTACAAAGAGGTGGCAGCTGGGAAGAAGGGAGAGTTGGACATGTTCATCAGGGGCCTGCTGGGTTTCCTCCCCTCTGACACCTGACAAACACCCACCCCACGGCTGTGCCAGGTCACAGCTTCCACAGTTTGGCTGTTTAAGCTCCTGTCACTCCTTGCAGGGTTCTCTTTCCAGAGGAACAGAGGTAATCCTCAGAGCTCCCAGAGCGGCTGTTGATGTGCAGGGCATGAAGGACAGAGCAGTCAGTCAGGCTTACCCAGGGAAAGCACCACCTTTAATCACATTGCATTACAACTGGAGGGCTGGGGAAGCTGAAAGCTCTTGCATCATGTGGGAATTAAAGGGCCAGGCAGGGTCTCTGTGCACTGCTGTGATACATCCAGCAAAACTCAGGGAAGTGAAAGTGAAGGGAGGTTAAATTACACAACATGGAGTAAAGATGCTGCTATTTAAACTCTGGTATTTTTGAAATTGCACTTAAGAAGATCCAAATTGAACCAGTCCCCCCATTTTACAGCATGTGGTAAGAGTTGACTATCCAGGAGATCACTTTAGAGAGCTGCAGTTTTGGGCTCAGTACCTGTCTTATCTCCGAAGTTGTTAATCTCAAAGGGAAGCACTCCCTACAAGGTGTTTGGGAAAGCTGGAAAGGTGGGATCACACTTGCACTTTCTCTCTTTCCTGGGCTTGGCCCATTTCCCTGGCACTGAGATGCTTGTGCCTTCAGAGCAAAGTTGGGTCTAAGAGCCACTGGCTGGTGCAGATACTCCAAATTCCAAAGCAGTCTGGAACAGGAGCCTGTGGTGGGCTCCAGGAGGGGAAGGTGGGGAGGTGGATGATGCCTTGAAGCCTTGATGCTTGAAGTTTGGGGTACCTATTTCCAGAAAGACCTGAAACATTGCCACGGTTGTGGCAGTGAGAGGCAAAGATGAAAAGGACCTTGCAGAGGCCCTGCTTCATTGCCAGAGCTTGTGGAGATGGAGAGGGAGGAGGTGTAAAGACCAAAGACCCAAAGGGCTCCCTGGGAAGGATCTCTGTGGACTGAAAGATGCTGAATGGCCTTTGCTATGGGGAGAGCCACCAGCACTCCCAGGTTGCCTTTTCTCTCAGGCCTTTTGGCTCCCTGTAGTGAGAGTTTTGAGTGGCTTGGCTTGTCCAGGAGGAATTGTTATTCTCACCAGGTTTCCAGACTTTCTTTCAGTGTTCCAACACCTCTCTATCCCTTGGAAGGTGGGTGTGTGCCAGATTAACCCCACAGCACTGGGGCTCCTGGGGTCTGTGTCCAAATGGGATCTGCCTGCATCCTGCAGGAGGGAATCCATCCATGCTGCAGGAGGGAATCCATGCATCCTGCAGGAGGGAATCCATCCATGCTGCAAGAGGGAATCCATCCATGCTGCAGGAGAGAATCCATGCATGCTGCAGGAAGGAATTCATCCATGCTGCAAGAGGGAATCCATGCATGCTGCAGGAGGGAACCCATCCATGCTGCAGGAGGGAATCCATGCATGCTGCAGGAGGGAACCCATCCATGCTTCAGGAAGGAATCCATGCATGCTGCAGGAGGGAATCCATGCATGCTGGCCAGCCCAGGGCTGCCACACACTGCCAGAGGTTTGCCTGTGTGAGGGTGAGGATGTGAGACACACAGAAAGCAGGTGGGCTGAGGTGCATATGTGGTGAACTGAAAAAGTGTCTGTAGCTGCTTCAGTGTTGAAATCTTTTCTGTGGGGTAGGGGAGGTTGTTTTACTTACCTTCATTTTCCTATTTATGTCAAAAGCCTCTTCCCCCCCCCC
>VWYE01017659.1:276957-292850 GCA_013398995.1 Alaudala cheleensis | reverse complement strand
GGGGCAGCCTTGTCAGGCTGGGAACCTTCCTGCTTCCAGTCCCTCAGGATCTTGTGCTTCTCATCTCTGAGGGGATTTTTTCTGTCCAGATTATCAATCCATGTCTTGGGTGCACATGTGGGTGCCCCTGGGTGAGCCCTGTGGCTGAGAACAGGGAAACACCAAGTCTGGCCAGGGCTTTGTCCCCCCAACCCACCCCTGGGTGCCATCCCTCACCCCACTGGAGCTCCCATGAATGTTTCAAAGCCACAAACGCAGAAGTTACAGATCCCAATGACATCCCCAGCTTTCCCTGCACTGCATTAGTCACTGGCTGCATGATCACACAGAAACCCTCACGCTGGGCAGGCTCTGCAGCACAGCTGTGCAGAGAAGGGCTGCAGACAGCCTGAGCCATCTGAGCTGGTGCTGATGTTCTCCTGCTGAGCCTGGGCTCCCAAAACTCAGGGGCACCTGAAAGAGCTGCTGCAGGGACAGACTGCATTTAAGGGTTGTGATCAGCAAGTGAGTTCTGCCATTCTCAGGCCTGATCCATCCCCTAAGTAGGTGCCTACCCACCCCAAACATTATTTTACATCTCAGGAATTTGGGGGCTCCCTCACCCCACACAGGTTTTGGTCCACATGTAAGCAGCAGCAGAGCAGCTCTGCTTGGAAATTGTTTTACTGCCAAGCTGCTGGGCAGGCCAAAGGGCTGGATCCTGAGCACAGCCTAAAGCTTGCCCTGAATCTGCCACCACCGTTCAAGTGTTCACCTGTATCCAGGTCAGCTGCATCCCCCTCCCTGCGTGAGGCTCCGAGGCCACGGCAGGGCTGGGAGGTGAAAAGCTGCACTGAGCTGGGGCTCAGTGTCTCATCTCTGCTCTCATCTGTGCAGCAGCATTCCATGTGCTTGGTGGGAGGGGGAACGAGGTTTCACAGTTATCTGCTCTCTGCTGGAGCACGGAGGGGTCTGAATTCCAGCCAGTCTCAACTGGGTCTTTCCCTTGATGTCCTTAATGCAGGGGCAGAAGGGATGCACTTACTGCTTCTGTGCATAGGAGATGTTCTGCATTTCATGATGTTTTCATTCCTGTTGACTTCAGCACAATGCAGCACGCTGGAAATGGAATGTGCACTTCAGCTGAACTGGAGGCTGAGCTGCTGCAGGTGCAGGTGTAGCTGTGAGATACGAGCAGCAGTCGTTTGGTATTTGCTGACTGACTTCAGGAAAACGGGAAGCATCTTCTCCCACTCCTTATAAAAGTTACAAAAATGTGCATTGCAGTTTTTTCATCTTCTGTTCAGTGCTCATCTCTGTNAATAAAATAAAATAAAATAAAATAAAATAAAATAAAATAGGTTTGGAACCTCTGGGCAGTAGCTCTGTTTATCACTTTAACTAAGAAATCCTTGTAGCTAATTGGCTGGTAAGTGGCATCTTTGTTGCTTGCAAGAGAGGATTTTTGTAGACCCTCAGAGTTTTAAGTGGTATCTATTTTTCTGCATGAAAGTTCTGTGAGTGTTTAATGAGGGTACATTGCACAGGACTGAAAAGTCAAATAAGCAATTAATTGATTGCATGGACAGATGTGGAGTCATTAAGTAAAACCTGGATTACTTTTACATGGATGAAATAGGGACTCTGCCTATGAAAATGCAAACCTACCTCTGCTGCCAGGAAAAAGGACTGAATTTCCTGAAATTTAAATTTTTTTTAGAAATTTGTCATCAGGCAAAAAAAACCAAAAAACTTCTTGCAAGAGATACATGGACTAAAATAGTATTAATAAAAATAGTGAAATCTTAGAAATGCATTTTTCCAAATTATTCTCAGATCAATTAATGTTTCACCTTATTTGGCTGGCAGCAGTGTTTAGAAAAGTACCTTTGCTTTTAAAGGAAGACATTTATTCCAAATACACATAAATTCCATTTCAAAAGCACTAATTCCAGCCTGCAAAGTTCTTTATTCTATTTTAGAATTGCCATGTCATGTAGATTTTTTCTGTTGTAATTTTTTTTCCCCTACCCTAAAAAACACTGCTGGGGATTAGGGAGGATTATCTGAGCAGTTATCATAGTAAAAACCAGTTACCATTTTGGGAATATTTTTTTGTGTTTTTTTTTTTTTCCTCAAAGTCCTTCTGACATTAGCCTTTATAATTTGGTGCTGTGTCGTAGAAGTTCAGGTCAGAGCTGAGGAGACAGGCCTGGGGATTAATGCTGTGTGAAATCTGTGCAATCTCCTTCCCCTCTGAACGTGCTAAGCAGACCATGTATAATCCCTGGAATATTTGGTGGATCTGCCAGGCCTTGAAGATGGCATTTGTAATATTTGTCTGGCTACGTGTATTTTTACATGCCTGTCCCTCCCTGTGCCATCCAAACTCTGCTCAAAAGTGAGGAGAAGGGGCTGAACAAAGACTGAGAAGTAAATTGACCATTCCCAGGAGGAGATTTTAGAATTTGGGCTTCTTTTTTTTCCCCCCTATCTCTGCTGTTGCTTTTTAATGAATCGTTCTTCTAACCTACTTTAAATTGAGCTTCTAGCATGCTGGATGTTTTGCAGATGAATCATACTGTGCAATGCACTTATGCATATCTGCTGTGCAAGTACATTGTCAGTTTGCATTTGATAACCTACCAGAAAGCAGGATCTTTCTTTTTTATGGAAGCTTGGGATGCTAACATCATCCTCCAAGTGAGAATAGTGCAACCCCTGCTAATAAATCAGCCTGGGTCTGGGGATGTCTCACCACTTTGGCTGCATCCTTGATTAGCATGATCCTCAGAGGTATAAATTAAAGAGGAAAATATATAATCTGGGAAGCTTTCCAGCATCATCTTTGAAAATGAGAGCTCAGTGCTTTGCTGGGATTTCTTTGGTGGAGGAATGCTAATAGCAGTGCTGAAGATGAGCCCTGATTGCACCCTTAAGAGTAGGAAGGCACACAGAATAGCTTTTTTTTTTTTTCTTTGTCATCAAGATAACTTCTGATGTGATCTGCACTGAACAATTTCCTCCACGGTTCTGTGAATTGATCCCAGAAGTGCAGCTTCAGTCACTCCCTTTTCTGCTACTTGCTCCCTCTGTCTGACATCTGCATGGAATCTGCTGCATGTTTTCCCACCTCAGCCTGCACACAACTGCCTGCAGCTGTTGGAGAGTGGCCACAGTCCCTCTGAGGCATTGGCCAAAGCCTGAGCTTCAGCAGTGAAGAGTTCATTAATTTCTTCTGACTGTTCCTACAAGGTATCATCACAGCTGGGTGGTAACTCCTGACACCTCCCTCCCTGCCAAGAGAAGAAGACTGTGCTGCAGAATGTGCTGATTTTCAATTTAAAAAAATATATATATATAGTTCACAGGGAGGGTTTAATTTTTGCAACGTCCCAGCTGTGCTAAATGAGCAGAAAGGGGAGTTTTCAGCACATCAGCAACATCTTAGAAATGGAAATGCCACATCTTCCAGCACTTTCTGAGTAAGTTTCCCCCTTCCCTGCCCATAATCCATTCGGGTCCTTGGCATTGACTGGAACTCAGAGTTTGGTTTGATTTGTACTTGGATTCCTGCTGTGTGCAGTGTCTGTGTTTCTGTTTGCTTTCCCTTGGCCAGCTCTCTGCCAACATCTTCCTTTGCTTTCCAAGAGATGGCAAAAAGCACAGAATGCAAGACAAAGCTGTTGTTCCTCAGGTTGCCTTTTGGGGAGGCATAAGAGACCTTTATTAATTTTCCTGATGGAACATCTAATCCACAGGAGGCTGGAGGGTCTTACAAACAGCCCCCAGGAGCTGCATTTGAACTTAAGTCTGATGAGGCCTGGGCAGTGCCAGGCTTCTCCAAAGAGTTTTTGCCTTCATCATCAGTGACTCAGTTTACAGAGCCTCTGAGGCTGAGACTCCAAAAAGTCATTCCCCTCCCCTGAAGAAATGTAGGGCATTTATTTTTACTTAGCTCCTGAAGATAGTTAATTTTTTCCTGCATGTTATCACTTTTAATTTAATATTGAGGATCCCTTTTTTATGTTTTACAAAGGCATTCACCCTTCCAGCTCAACAAAATAGAGGGAATACCATGCATTATTTGCCAGCTGTACTGACATTGGTAGATTTGCTGAAGCAACGTGTTTCAACATTTCCAGACATTTTTCCTGTGGAGCTTTCTTTCCCACAGAATGGTTTTCTGTTTCCCCTTGATTTGAGATGAAAAGGAAATTGAAAATAATATGAAATTTTCCCAGAGGACAGAATTTCTTTTGCAATAGCTCGGCTTCTAGGTAATGTCAGGAATAACACAAACCACTGTGATCAGTGTGCTTAATTTCAACTCTGCATTTATGACTTATTCCTTGACATTGCTCTCTGAAGAATAACGACAAAGCCACACTTTACTCTCAGCTTGGAAATACCCATTAAAACTGAGAGCTACTGCAACAGCAAAGCAGGGTTTGTGAGCATCTATTTAATGCAGTCAGCAGGGTTGTGACCTTGGCTCTGTGTCACTGGAAATGAAATTGCCTCCTGCTCATCTCATTGCTGCTGTGACACCAAGCAGGTTGTTTTCTCTCCATGGGAGATGACTTTGCCAGCACTTGTGGGGAAGAAGGCATGAAGTGTTCCCCAAGCCAGCAGCTGCCCAGGGTCCTTGGATTTAAATAATTATCACAGAATCACAAATCATAGAATGGGTCGGGTTGGAGTGGGTCTCAAAGACCTCCCAGTTCCACCCTCTGCTGTGGGCAGGGTCAACTTCCACCAGCCTACCTTGCTCCAAGCCCTGTCCATCCTGGCCTGGAATTGGGAACAGGGATCCAGGGGCAGCCACAGTTTCTGTGGGCAACCTGTGGCAGGACCTCACCACCCTCACAGGGAAGAATTTCTTCATAATTTCTAACCTAAACCTGCCCTCCTTCAGCTGAAGGCCATTGTCCCTTGTCCTATCACTGCATGCTCTTGTGCAAAGTCCTTCTCCAGCTCTCCTGGAGTCCCTTTAGGCACTGGAAGGGGGTCTAAGATCTCCCTGGAGCCTTCTCTTCTCCAGTCTGAGCAGCCCCACGGTCTCAGCCTGTCTTTAGAGAAGTATTCCAGACCTGTGGCAGCTCTCTGCTGGACTCATTCCAACAGGTCAACATCATTATATAGTGCTCCTTCTTTACTCACTCAAAAATGTGACTTGCCTGCTGATGCCAAGCAAGGGAAGGAAAGTGAGGGAAGACAGCAGATGAAACGCTTTCTTCTTACTCTCTGTACAAAACTTTCCTTTTGGAAAAGCCCTTCCCTTCTCACACTGTGTGAGCAGGAAAGCAAAGCAGCTTCCCCCATGAGCAGGAAGTGAAACCCTTAGGAGCCATCAGGTTCCCTTTCCTGACCCTGAGCTTGGAGCTGCCACAACAGCTGCTGCTTGTTTCAGTCAGCTTCTCAGAAAAAAAAGGTCTGTTCCAGAAGTTTTCAACCAATTTCAGTCCCATTCAGCTGGATGGCAGCAACTTCTACAGCAGGTAAAATCCAAATCCAAATCTTACCAGGAGTCTTCTGCTCCTGCCTTCTTCCAGCACCAGGTGTCCCAGGCTTTTGTAAATTTTAGGAATGAAGAGCCAGATGTGAGCAAAAATCCCTGTTGAGGAAAGAATCTGCAGAATTTCTCACTCAGATTTCTGGTTACAACTGCTCTGCTGTGCCAGGCACAAGCTTCTGAGAAGATTAATTAAAGCAGCTGGTTTCTAACCTTGTCCAACATAAAGTTGAGAGGGAAAGGGGTGTTACCTCCTGGAGCTTGGTGAAACTGGCAGGAGAAATGAGCTACACTAAAAATCAGTGTTGGCAGGAGGGGCAAATGGATAGCAATAAATCTCAGCTACTCTGAAGAGTTTGGATTTCTCAAGCAATGGATTTCTCACCAATTTATGAAGGGATCTAGTGATAGGAGTTAACTTTATAAATTCAGCAGATGCCTTTTGGTCCACGTCTCCTCTGCTCACAAGATCTGGAGGCGAAGTTTGCCTGCAAAACCATCTCCCTCCACCCAATTGCTCAGTTGGAGCAATTAACATAATTGCATTTTAATAAAAAGCTTTTCAATGCATTTTTGTTCCTCAGTTACTTCTTTCAGTCAATTGAGAGGGCACAAAATCCCCATTCTTCAAAGCAGAGACAGGTCTGTTGAGCCTTTCACCATGTGAGCAGTACCTGGAGCAGTGCTGTGCTACAGCAGCACCTGCCTCATGGGCTGGGTTCACTCTCCAGAGCCTTGGAGGCTGCTGAGCTCTCCCAGCTCCTACATCTAGCACTGGGAAACTGCAAGGAAGACCATGAAAAAAGCAGAATGATCTTGGCCACCTGTATAAACATTGGGAATAAACAGGAGGAGGTTATGCAGGGGCAGGGCACCTCAGCAGGAAGAGCTTCCTAAACATGGCATGAGGAACCCCAGATGAATCCATCAGAGAAGGACTGGGGTGTTGAGGGTCACAAATTAAACCCAAGCCACCACAGGCTGCAAATCTTGTGCTGTTTTGCTGTTGCTAAACAGCAGATGCCAGGCTGAGATGTGGTGATGTGGTTTTTATGTGCAAGGTGCCATAAATGGCCTGGGGATGAGCAGGGTCTTCAGTCTGGAGCACAGCATTGTAGTAGGATAGGTAAAGAGTGTGGGGAAACAAAGAGTTGGTACTAAAGGTAATCTTGCCTCTGATGTATTGCAGCTGTGTTAATTATCCTAGAGTGGGAACAGCCTTGCTCTCCCAGCTATGGGTGTGATAAAGAGGGAGCTGCCTGGGAGGGCTTCGGTTGCTGTTGCAGCTCAGTTGGAGTCTCTGCTGCTGTGCTGTGAAGAGCCATGGACAAGAGGCAGTGCAAGGGACAGATAAGGTAAGACCTTGTACCAGGAACTGATAAGGACAGGGGCTGAGCCAGGGCCAGGCTGGAGTGAGCTGGTGCTGTGAGAAGAAAGAGAGAAGAACTGACTGACTGGCTGCTGGCATAAATGGACAGACCCTGAGAGCTGCTTGGAGCTGCCTTTGGGAAATAAGATAGAGACTGTTAAGTAACAAGGTGTTGGTGTGTGAAGCCTTCTGATTGATATGAAAGACTGATAGATAATGAAGTCCTGATACTTGGAGCCCCTAGAAGTTTTTAAAGAAGTAGTTTGTGTACTTGTGACCATCTCGACTATCACAGTGACCCACTGGGATGTAGTGGGGGAGGCAGCGTTGGTGTAGCTGAGAGTGGCCAGTGAAAGCCACAGGGAGGTCCAGACCTGATTTTCTCCTATCAAGACACCTGGAATTAGGTGAGTCACCAACCAGCAATAATGGGAGACTGCTTGTAGTCTCTGACTCATGTTGTGACCGCCTCGACAACGACACAGCACCTCAGGAGCAATGAAGAAACCCAGAGGAGAGGGACCAGAGTGATCAGATTTCAGGGTAATACAGCCTAGGAGGGACAATTTAAAGAACCAGGAATGTTTAAATTAAAACTGAGAATTGCTGGGGCACAGAACAAGAGCAGTGTCAAAGTGCTTTGAGTGCATGAAAGCCCAAGAAAGAGCCTGAGCCAGCTCAGTCTCCAGGAATGGGTTTGGCTTCAGCTGCAACATTCAGATTAAACATTTGGAATAAAACCTTTGGGGAATGTGGAGCTGTGGGACAGAGAAACACGGGCTGCTCTGTGGGTGGTGGCTGCAGCTCAGGTGCTGGAGTGGGCAGTGCAGAGGGACATCAGCCAGGTGGCAAAGGAAGTGATGCTGCTGCCTGGTGGGTTCAGGTCCTTCAGGTCTTCCTGGCCCTGTTTTTGGTGAATCTATGAGCTGAGCTGAGGGATGGCAACAGGAAATGCAGTAATTTAATTTTTCTTTTTCCATCTTAGTTTGGTTCCCACCTGGTACAAACCAGTGGCTTCTCTTCCTCTTTGAAAATGTGCATCAACCACAAGTCACAGAGAAGCAGGAATGGCTGATATTTTGGTGTTGCAGTGTCTTTTTTTAGTATATGTATTTTTAAAAGAAAAATAGCTTTATGTGTGTGTTTTGCAGGGAAAGTCTGGCTTTCCTTAGGGGGAGTGGGTAAATTGACTCCTGCAGACAAATCCCAACTCAGCATTCAATAAGTTGGACAAACAGCAAACTTCAGCACAAAATAATAACAAGGACTTTTAATAAATGCAGGCTTAGCAGAGAGAAATTATAGAAGATAAAGTGTGAAGTGATAGCTGGGTACTAAGAGCACAGTGCCTGGAAGGTGGAAATGGAAAAAGATACAGCAACTACAGTCTTATTAAACTGAATTAATTAGTATTGTTGCAAACATAAAGGGAAAGTGGGAAAAGTGCATCATTGATTTATAAATGTGAACTGTGAAGACAAACTTGATGGTGTCCTTCAGTAAGAGATGTGATTGTTTCCTGACAGGGTTTCAGTGAAGTGAGAACCCCAGTACTGCTTGGAGCACTTCTGCTGTGGAGACAGGCTGAGAGATTTGGGGTTGCTCATTCTGGAGAAGACTCCAGGGTGACCTCATTGTGACCTTCCAGTACTTCATGGGAGCTCATATAAAAGAGGGACAGTGACTTTTTATGTGGGCAGACAGGGATGAGACAAGGGGGAATGGGTGTAAATGAAAAGAGGGGAGATTCAGACTAGATACTGAGAAGAAATTCTTCACTGTGAGAGTGAGGAGACTCTGGCACAGGTTGCCCAGAGAAGCTGTGGCTGCCCCATCCCTGGAAGTGCCCAAGGACAGGATGGATTGGGCTTGAAACAGCCTGGGATAGTGAAAGGTGTCCCTTATGTACCTGGGATGAAGCAGTGAAAGCAATAAGAGCAACATCAGAGAAAAAGAGTTTAAATCTTAAATACATAGCACTTGGTTCCAATATTTTCTGATTTGCTTTGAAACAGTTTTAATTCAGTGAAAAGAAAAAAAAGTCCATTTTTATAGAAATTAATTTTTCCAGCCAACTCTTTTAAGTAAAAAAATTTCCATGCTTCTGAAAGGGTGAGGAAATAATGAATGTTGCTTGGAGGAAGGTAGCACCTCTTCCCAACTGTGCTAATATTGGTGGGAAAACTGCATTTCCTCAGACCAACTTGTGAGTGAGATTTGGAAATTATTCCCTTTATACTTGGGCTCTGTGGACTGCTCATGAATATTAGAAGTGTGAGCTGTGCTGCTTAATTGTAGCTTCTTGTGTGAGTCACATGATTATTTAATGAGGCTCCTTGATTGGAGGCATGAGCAAACACATCTCTTATACCCACTTGACTGTGCCAATTTCAGGGCTCATTTTCTCCCCATGCTGATACATAACACATTTGTCACTGGCCTGGGCAAACATTTCTCTGCCAGAAAAAATTCATTGCTCAAGTATCAACAGAAGATGATACATGGATTTAGCCAATATAAAGTGTGTAATAGAACAATACAGTCAGAGAATCATGGGATCATTTAGGTTGGAAAAGACTTTTAGGATCACTGAGCCCAACTGTTTCCCCAGCACTGCCAAGGCCACCATTAACTTAATGTCCCCAAGTGCCACATTTCTTTTAAATCCTTCCCTTCATCACTTCTGTATCATCTCCCCTGTAACAAAATTAAGAAAATAACATTAAGATTCACTTGTGAGATGCACTTGGGTGGCAGCAGCATGTGCACAGCTGTGGGAATTTTAGTAGGTGAAGTCAGAATCTTCTTCAGGAAAGGCTGATCTGTTTGCTTTCTTTGCTCTGCTGTAAGTTGGGATCTTTGGGCTTGGTGTTTTTTCGTTTTTCTGGTATGTTTAGGTTTCTCCCTGGGCATGAGGGTGGCTGTAATTCTCACCTCAGAACAAGAGTGGGTGTTGCAGCTCCAATATAGCTGCTCCAGTGCCACACCTTCTGCCCATCTCTGGGTTTCATCCTGCATCCAGCATTAACTGGGAATCACGAGGTCCTCAAAAGATCTCCAAAAAATCATAGAAAGGCTTGGGTTGGAAGGGACTTCAGAGGTCATCTTGTTCCAGCCAGAGGAGATGGGTAATTTTTACCATTTGTGGTGCACTGCTTGTGCAACAATTTTCTTGTGAAAGTTTTTTCATTAGGTTTGGGTAAAAAAACCTTTGTGTTTCCTGGTGAGTCTGTTAAAGCACACAGCTACAGCAGATTGCAGGAGAGCCTTCTCTGAAGCACCTTTTCATTGGATTTAAAGCTGTGTTTCCTGAATATAAAACATGACATATGTGATCTTCCCTCTACCTAGCAGCAAAGGCTGATGCTGATGTCAGACAGAGTGCATGACCTGCCTGGATTGAAAAATAATCTTCATTTTTTGCACTGCAAAGGTCAGTACAGTTGCACCAGTCCAGGATCCCTGACCTACTTGATTGCTGAAATAAAAGATTTTTAAAATTTTTTTTAAGAGTACAAAAATGAGATTATCTTTTTGGAAAGTGACTCCACAGGTACAATACTGTGATTTTCTATGATTCCACCATTCCAAACACGGACAATTGTTTCCCACCTCAAGTGAACGTTGTAAATTCATTGTGGTGGTTGGTTATTTCCAAAATTCCTTATCTTTGTGTTGGTTTAAATTATTAACAAACTGTCCTTTCAAACACACAGCCAGCCCACAACCCCTCGAGCAACAAACATAATCAAAATCAAATTCTTTCCAAAACACAACATTGTTTTTGTGAGTAGATTCACTGACCAAAGGAATGACAGGTTAAGGAAGGAAAAAGAGGAAGAAACAACAGGCTTGGAAATCTGAAGCTGGGCATGGATAAACAAGGGGGGATCATGGCAGAAAATACATATTTGGGAAGAAAAAAGGGAGAATGGTTGGGAAAACATCTGGAAGGAGTGGTGCCAGATGGTTGTTTTTCCCTTCTTGATCGGACCAGTATTTTTCTCATAAAAAAATAAAGACCCAATTTTCATGTTTTTCAATATTTACAGATCCCAGTCTGTATGTAAGGAGGAAAACAAGGTCTCAAATAGAACTCTGTGCATGCTTAAAATAATCTTGATATTCTCTGCTTTGCTGACTCAGCCTAAATGAGATTTTGAAGTGCTGGGAATGTCCAAATCTTTTACCAGTTACTGGTATGGAAATGCTACTCCCATATTACAGAAAGGATTTTATTTAGAGAGACAAACTCTGACCACTTCCTGATCAGAAGATTTTAGCTTATGTTCCCACCACAGCAAAATCTTGATGAGCTCATAGCACGGTGGCATTAACTAGAAAAATTTTTCTTAATTTGTGCTTGTAGCTGGTGATGCAGTTCTTGCTTGAGAGATTTGGTAACAATAAAGATGTTTTCAACTGCAGTTTTCAGCTGCAGGAATAGACTTTCCCCATCAACCACCATGAAATGCCAAGGACAAAATCAATTTTAAAAAGCTGTCCCTAGACTTCTGTTATGTGGCTTTGAGGTAGCATTGTTTTCCCCACTTAGAAGGGAACATGTGCATTTATGTAACCTTGAGTAGCTGTAACAGCCAATTATTATGTTTTCTGCAAAATATTTGTGTTTTCTTTCACAGACCAATGGTCTTAAACTTATAAAACCTGATGTTAAAGTGGTGTTAAATTGTGGGTGTTTTTTAATTTCATTGTGTGCAGTGCTGAGACAAACTTCCATTACAGCCTGAAATTCAAATGCTGGGATTTGAGTGGGGCTGTAGTTATCATCCTTATCCCATGGGGCAAACCCATGATTTCTGAGGAATTTAGAGAAGATCTTTTGCCTTTTTCCATCTGGAGGTTTCTTGAGGATATCCTGAGGATGCTCCCATCCAGCTGGACACCACCTTTGCAGTACAAGATGCTCCCACATTTCAGGGACTCCCAGGTGCAACACCACCTGCTGAGAGCCTCCTATTTTGGGAATTTGAGGAGAGGACATGGCACAGCTGTGGGTGTTGTGAACACACCTGGGAGGGCTCCAGACTCTGCTGTGCTGTTCCAGCCCTGAGCCACCCTCCTGTCACATACCTGGTCCTGCTCTCTGTCCCTGGTGCCACATGGGTCACTGAAAGTAAAAATTCTACCTTACAGGGCTCTGAAAGCAAATCACTTCCTTCTCAGGCATTAGAATTTTTTTAGGGTCTTTCTTAGACTTTAATTTAGGTAATTTAAAGTCCATCAGAACTTGGCTAGCATAACCTGAATAATGCATTTATTCACACAAACATCCCTGGGTGTGGTGCAAACACCTGGTGCAATTGTTTTGCCTCAATGGTGTGCAGAGGTTCTGGTGGTCAGTGGGATGGGAATGAGCAGTGTGGGCTCAGCCAGGGAGCTGAGAGAAGAGGTTATTCCCTCTACTCAGCCATGGTGGGTAGAAGGAAAATGAAGCTACCTGAGATATATTTGAAATGCCTCTGCTTTGAGCAGAGTTTGGGCTGGAGCTCTCCAGATGTCTCTTTCAGCCTGATTTTTCTTGTATTTCTTACTTTTAAGACTTGGTTTTATCACCTTTCTCCCTGCTCTTCTTCTACCTTCTATTCCTGACCACTTCTACTTGTTTTCCCATTCTAGATCCAAAGGTAATTAGGGGGATTTTAAAAGTTGGCTGCTGGCCCTCGAGGCACTTCTGCACCAACAAAGGGCTTGGGCTGCATCTCAAACCCAGCTGCGTGTCTTGTTGCTCTGCTGTGTAAGTCCCTTCACTCTTCCTGGTTCACAGACTGAATTAATGAAATAAAATATTTGTGTTTCTGCTTGACACTAGGAATTTTCACTTTCCTCAGGAAAACAAACAAACCAACCAAATAAAAAGTTGTTTTTATTAAATCCCAGGTGTTCAATTTTTCTCCCTGCCAGTTCCTGTCGCTTCACTTTGGAAACTACTTATTACTTTTATGAGAAGTCAGCTAGGGAAAAGACACTGCACATAAATTGCAGTACAGTCTGCCACAACCACTGTGCAACAAAATCCTTCTTCTTAGCTAAAATAATTGGCTGGATTTGGCAGACACTTCCAAATGCTGGGGTCTATCAAGTGGGAGCTTTTCACCCAATCAATCCAGACCCCAAATCTCAGCCATCTTCTATTCTGGCAGTGCAGCAGGGAATTCCTGTGTCCCTTATTTGTGCTACAAAGGCCAGTTTTTAACAGAGTAAAGCAGAGATTTGCACTGGTGAAGCTGTTGCTGGTTTCAAGGAGGAATAGTCTGGCAATGGAGTGATTTTTTTCTTGTCTTATCGGAGTGAAAAGCTGGGCTGAAGCTGAGGAGAAAGGTGAAGGTGCAGGGATGGGTTTTCTGTGAGGTGATTTGACTGGGCAGCTGGAATGGAGGCAGCCACCTCTTCTGTGCACTTCTGTCTTTGTCCCTGTTTTCCCCATCTTCAGAGATGAGGAATGGTTTCCTCCTGGAGCTGGCACTCTTTGCTGGGAGCATTTTGTGCAGAGGGGTGGTGATAACAGAACAAGGGCAAGGTAGAGACAAAAGTGCTGATGTTTGCTGCTGTGCTTTGCCATCAGCTCATGGGTGGAAAACCTGGTTAACACTTGTACTCTTGATTTCTCCAGGGGGAAAAGTGTTTGGCCATGAATCTGCTGCTCCCAGTTGCACAGTGGTGGGACCCAGCTGGTTTGGACCAAGGCAGAGGGATGAGAGCAAGAGAGTCTGGCCACATCTCTCCTGCTGGGGGTTGGCTTGTTTATCTTCTGGCCTAATTTCCAAGCTGAGGAGAAAGGTCTGCTGTTGTGCTGACTCTGAGGTTGTTACAACTCTTGAGCAAGGCAGGAAAGGATAAAGGAAGCACCATTATCTATTTCAGGCAGTAGCTGCTGACACTGAGGGCACACTGGACCAAAGTACTCACTTTGCATCCCTCAGGCCTTGACCTTCTCAGGAGAAATTCCCTCTGTTGAATGCTGTGGTACGAGGACAGAGTGTGATGTGGGGTGGCAATTCCCAGGGAGAGCAGAAGAAGCAGCACAGGGGGGATGGGAGAGCTGCAGATGATGGGAAGGCAAAGCAGGATGTTCAGACAGAGAATGGAAAATTGCTGAGGGAGATGCTGTGGGCAGTTGAAAGCAGGGCACAGCCAGCAGTTCACTGGGGATGAGCCACCTCTCCAACCATCCTGGGCAGTGCCAGGCTCTGTGAAGGTGCCAGCCTGGCCTTGTGAGCTGCAGTGCTCTGCCTGTCTGCACAAAACAGGCCTCCCAGCAGGACTGAGCAGCTGCCCAAGGACAGAGGTGGACATTTGCCACCATCCAGGCTGTACAAGGTGGATGGGATTGAGAACAGTCAGTCTCCAGCTTGTGGTGGTGACTGGTCTACAGAAGGCTTGGGAGACCAGAGGACACTCCTCAGGAGGTCCAAATATAGAGGATTGTATGGAGATTGTAGTCAAGTGGAGAGTGGGAACAGCACACAAAGGTTTGTAGGGCAGAGGGGTGAAGGTATTGACAGGAAACTCTGCTGTGCTTTGCTGTTGGTTTGTACAAGCTGTAAGGTGTGCAGCCCTGCTAAACAACATTTATTTCCTAAGTGCAGTTTTCTAGAAGTCAAACTGTGCTGCTGAGCCTTCATTCCTAAGTACTCTAATACAGTCTGCTTCAAATACAATCTGCTGTGCCATTTATCTGCACAAAATAGAGTCTTTTCTCACAGCAGAAACTCCAGCAACCCTTAACTGGGTGGAGTGGATGAAAACATGTATTTGAAACCTGAAAAAATATGAAGCCTATTGTTAAGGCCTAAATGTATTTTGAAAGGAGGTCTAAACAAAAAAAGAAATATTTACCACAGATATTTACTACCTCTTTTTTCCTAGAATTCTGCCTCTCTGTTGTTCCTTTGGAAAATCTCTGCTGGAGTTCCTCCAGTAGAACCAGTGACATCCACAATGTCTCTGCCACCCCTGCATGGGCTGTGCCCTGCTGTGAGTGCCAAGGGTGACATGTGGGGTGGCAGACCTGGACCCTTGGCCTCTGCAAGCCAGCAGAGCTCCACTGAAATCCCTTCTCTGCTCCTTTGAGTTCAGGTGGGCCATGGATTTGCAAAGGCCCGTTCCAAAACCCTTCTGTGCCCCAGGATATCCTTGGGAAGGTTGAATCTAATCCCTCACAGTTTACACTTTTTTGAATTTTCCCTGCTACATTCCCATCTTGATTTTTCCAAGAACATATTTGGCAATTGCTTGGAGGGCTTTTGGACTCCCCTTTCCGTTTTCTTTGGATTGGTTGCATGGAAAACTGCATGCACAATATGGTAAATAGTTTCATTAATTTCACTGTTTATGAGTTACTCTGTCTCCTGACTCCTTGCAGCAGCTGATTAAGCTGGAGTTGAACTTCCTCTAACCTGCAAATTGAGAAATTTGTCACCTACAGCCTTTAGTTATAAAACTGGGATTATTCCAGCATGGATAAAATCTGAAGGCCATCAACTGTTCTAGCTGAGCTTCTCTCTAGCTGGGAGCAGGAATAAATATGCTCCTACTATAAAACCAGCTGGATGGGTGCATTGTTGGGGAGTGTATTCCACCTCTTTTAAATGCTACACTTAAGCCAGAATGTCCATTGTATATGTTCTGAGTAGGGAAATGCAGCCCTTGGCACAGTAGGAGTTAATATGTGGTCTGGTATCCAGGCCATTTCCAAGGAGATGTGATGTTTGCAGGTCATCCCGAGTATCCAAGCTTGTCCTACTTGCAAGCAACCAAGCACTTCTTCTCCTGCTGGGGAATGTGACCTCATCCTGCTTGGTTTGGCCTCCCTGAGCACCAGCTGGACATCCCTTTATTTCCTCCTGGAACTCCTCACACAGGAGCCGAATCATGGGGTCTCTGCTGATCCCTGCTGGTCCCTGCTGGTTCTTTTTGGTCCCTGCTGGTCCCTGCTGGTCCCTGCTGGTCCCTGCTGGTCCGTGCTGGTCCGTGGTGGTCTGTGCTGGTGCCTGGTGGTGCGTGGGG
>VWYE01017659.1:216786-276834 GCA_013398995.1 Alaudala cheleensis | reverse complement strand
TGGTCCCTGCTGGTCCCTGCTGGTCCCTGCTGGTCCCCTTGTTCCTGCTGGTCCCTGCTGGTGGTTCCTGCTGGTTCCTTTGGCTCCTGCTGGTCCCTGCTGATTCCTGTTGGTCCCTGCTGGTCCCTGCTGGTCCCTGCTGGTTCCTGTTGGTCCCCTGGTCCCTGCTGGTCCCTGCTGGTTCCTGTTGGTCCCCTGGTCCCTGCTGGTCCCTGCTGATCTCCTGGTTCCTGTTGGTCCCTGCTGGTTCCTGTTGGTCCCCTGGTTCCTGCTGGTCCCTGCTGGTCCCTGTTGGTCCCTGTTGGTCCCTGTTGGTCCCTGCTGGTTCCTGCTGGTTCCTCCTGGTCCCCTGGTCCCTGCTGGCTGGCACAGCCCTGGTGTCAGACAGGGCCCCTCTCCACCAGCCCGTCACAGCCAGCCCCTGCTGACACCACGGCAGCACGTCTGCGATGCTCCCCTCTTTCCCATCTGTCTCCTGGGGAAGAGCACAAGGAGCAGCTTCATCTGCTCTGACAGGCAGGGTTTAATGCAGAGGAGAGCTCCTCCTGGAAAGCAGATGGGGCCAGTTGAGAGTGGACAGGGAGATGTGCTAAATAAATCTGGACCAGTCCGTGCTTTGGGCAGGTGGGGAGAACACGTGTGCCAGACATGGGAAGGTAACCACCATGCACAGGCTTGACTTTTGGCTGTTATAATCTGGTAAAACTCCCATGCAGGAGCTCAGGGACATTGCTGTAAGCATAATATTTACTGCTGTCTTTACTGAATGATAAAAACCCCTCCAGATCATTCTGTACGATGGTGTTTCCCTTCTGGGAGTGGCTCCAGTTGAATACATGTGCTGCTGGGTGGGATGTGAGGATTTGCTCTGCAGCTGTGAACATGGCTTGTGTAGCCTTTCTGGCCCATCCAGGCAGACACCTGGGGCTCAAGAAACACTTAAATGCATCTTCAGGATAAAGTAGAAAAAAGGAATGAGCTGCTGTTTCTGTGTTTGGTNTGCATCTTCAGGATAAAGTAGAAATACATAAATGGGTCTCGAGGGCTGTGAACAGGTTTCTGAAATATTTCTGCTTCTTCCTTTGATCTGTTCCAAAGAGGAATGAGCTGCTGTTTCTGTGCTTGGAATTAAACTGTGAAAAGGGGCATCCTTCAGAAGATACTGAGCTGTGAAAGGTGGGCTCACACTGAAATTGAGGGTGAAACCCCAACATGGCAAAATTCCCAGAGGTAGACCAAAGTTCTGGAGAAGGATCATTTTTCCTGACTTTCTCCCCTGTCCCCACTCTTAGTGAAACCAGGGAGAGTCCCAGGATGGTACATGGCAGTGCCTTGTAATGTGCACGGGGTCACTGACCTGGCAATCTTTGAAAGCATCAAAAAACATCCCAGTAAATACAGCAAGGGAATGTTTTCCCTGTCCATAACAGGGAAAGTTCCTGGAGGTGTTTGAAGAAAGTGGTCTATTTGCTATAACTTTGTTTGGACATTTTCCAGAACATTTCTCACGTTGTTTGCAACCAGAAGCCAAAATCTCCAGGTAGTTGTTGCTACTAAAAAATTGAAATTCTTTGATCTAGGGCTGCTGAAAGCAACAGAGACANGAACATTTCTCACGTTGTTTGCAACCAGAAGCCAAAATCTCCAGGTAGTTGTTGCTACTAAAAAAACTGAAGTTCTTTGATCTAGGGCTGCTGAAAGCAACAGAGACATAGTGCAGGACAGGGAGAAGGAGGAGGGTCAGGAAGGGGGTCAGTCTTCCTGGAACAATTTCCATGTCATCAGAGAGCAACATTTTCATGCTTGGAATGAAAAACAAAAGGCTTTGACCCAAGAAAAACTCCAAGTCCAGCCTGGAATAGTTTATTTTATTTTCTGTGTCAATAGGTTCTTGTCTCCATTTGTGTGTCCAGAGAAGGGCAGTGAAGTAGTGGAAGAGTTGGAGCACAGGTCTGATGAAGAGAAGCTGAGGGAGCTGGAGGGGCTGAGATTGGGGAAAGGGAGGCTCAAGGGGGGACCTTCTCACCCTCTACAACTCCCTGACAGGAGAGTGGAGCCAGGCTGGGGTCAGGCTCTGCTCCCAAGGAACAAACAACAGGATGAGGAAATGGCTTCAAGTGATACCAGAGGGAGTTTGGATTGGATAATAGGAAAAAATGACCACCCATTGCCTAGGGATGGTCAGGCATTGGAATAGGTTGCCCAGGGAACTGTAAGTGTTCAAAAAAGATGTGGATGTGGCACTTTGGGACCTGGTTTAGTGGTGATGTTGGGTTAAGTNCCCTGACAGGAGAGTGGAGCCAGGCTGGGGTCAGGCTCTGCTCCCAAGGAACAAACAACAGGATGAGGAAATGGCTTCAAGTGATACCAGAGGGAGTTTGGATTGGATAATAGGAAAAAATGACCACCCATTGCCTAGGGATGGTCAGGCATTGGAATAGGTTGCCCAGGGAACTGTAAGTGTTCAAAAAAGATGTGGATGTGGCACTTTGGGACCTGGTTTAGTGGTGATGTTTGGTTAAGTGTGTGACTCGATGATCTTAGAGGCCTTTTCCAGCCTTAACAATTCTGTGATTCTGTGATTCTGCTCCTGTCAGACTGTGAGCACCTGAGAACAGCCACTGCATGTCTGCCTGCCCATCCCATGTCCAACTGCTTCTCCATCACGGGGATAATCAGGAAGGAAACTGCCACAATCAGACCTCACAGCTCTGCTGGGGTTCAGCCCTTATCCTGCTCTGGAGTCAAATGGTTCTAGCAGCCAATGGAAACCCCTCAGCCTTCTGCTTGTGTCTCTTTATAAACAGCCAGGCATCTTAAGGCAGGCAGGGAAATCCTGCTGGGATGCTGCTATTTTCCCAGTCCTCCGGATTTGAGGCATTTGCTTTGCATAAAAGGACAAAAATGCTGATGAGCCTGAGATCAGGCTGAGCCCTGGTTGCACTCAGGAGCCTTGAGTGGTGTTGATAATGAAAATCTTGCAAGAAGGACTGGACTAACACAGTCCAGTCTCTTGGAGAATGGATCTCTGGGAGCACAGACAGGGATGGGCATCGCGTCTGCCTGTGGAGATGAACCTGCAGTTATTTATTCCCTGTGCACTGCTCCTGTTAAGGTAAATGGGAAGCTCTAAAGGAAAATTTTAAATACCTTTTTAAAATGAGTCAGTTTTAGATAAACTGTTTTTCATTTGTCTTTTGGGCTGGCTTCCTGACATTCAGTGGAAAGAGGTGTAAATAGGAGGGGACTTGTCCCCATGGGTTAGAATCCTGCTGACTTTAAAACATGCCCATGGTGGGGTTTGCCAGGAATGGGGGGACTTATGTGAAAAAAAGACTCCATCAATCACAAAATCAGAACAGATGATCATGAAACACAGGGGGGAGTTTTTTTTCCCACTCTTTTCATTAGGAAAGGTGCCTTTTCCAGCAGCAGTTCTGCCAGATCCCCTGCAACCTGCAAGGAGCTGAACAGATGTAATAAAAAAGGGAACAGTGGAAGTACATCCTGTACTTTTGTTGTGGTTTTGCCCTCATGGTGCCTTTGCACAACCACTCCTGTTGAGGTGGGAGTTCCACTGCAGCTCAGGGACTGCCCAGCAGGGCTGGACTTCATGTCCCAGTGCTGCTTCCCTCCTCCATCCTCCCCACAGGCTGTGTCTGGGCAGCAGGACAGGCCCTGGCTGCTGACCCTGCGTGGGCTGGGGGTTCCCAGAGATGCCTGACATTCCTAACTAGCAGCTTCTCCTCAGCAGCTGAGCATGCCAGGCACCTCCATCACCCTCCTATTGGCAAACACCCTCAATTGCTGTCCCACAGATGGGCAGAGAAGGCTCAGGGGGTCAAATCTGACCCACCACCACCCCAGCAAAGGTCTGAGGGAACAGGGAAATTGCTGAACTGTTCAGAGCTGGAGAGTGGGCAGTGGCAGGTATGAGCACAGAGGTGTTTTTGGGGACTTCCTGCTGTTGGGAGAGCATCCTCCATGGGCAGTGGTGCAGGGAGGTGAAGCCTCCCTTTACCCATCAGGAGAGATCAGCCCAGGGATGGCCTCTGCATCTCCAGCTCGTGCAATATTTATGCAGCTGATCTGGTAAATGGGTTTTACTCTTTGTTAGGTGGCTGAGTGACCCCTCAGCTGTCCCAGCCACCATGGGCCCTCCAGAGAGCTCTGTGGCTGCCTAAAGGGAGGTTGTGAAGCCTCATTTCCACAGCCTTGTGCAGATGAATTAGGTTGCAGAGAGCTCACACATGAATAAATGCAGTTTTGGGGGCAGGTTAGCAGTGTTGAGGTCTCATAAAACCTGTGGGGGCAAAGACACAAGTGTTTGCTGAAACTGAACATGGAGTCTGTTTAAGCATCAAGGAAGGAGTGACCCGTGATCAAAGGTGGCAGACCTTCCCTAAAGCCTGGAAAATACCTGAGGAAGGAGGAGAGTATGGCAAGCAGGACAAAGCCTTGCCTCCAAGCCATGATCTGCTGCAGGGCTGGGGTGTCCCCTGAAAGCCCAGGCTGCTGCAGCTCTGCAGGGAGGAGGATGCGGAGGAACAGGAGAAGAAGGAGAAGGAGGAAAAAAAATCTCCAAGACTTCCTTGCAATGTAGTGGGAGGTGCTGGGAGGTCCTTCTCCACGGGGATGTCCCCAGACTGCCAAGGTGCCTCTGGCACTTCCCCTTTCCTGTGCCACCCTGACACCCCAGTTACACACCAGTTCTCAGTCCCAGGCTGCTCCCTGCAGCAGCAGCAGCAGCACATTCATCCTTGCCCCTGCCAAATGTGGATGTGGGAGAGCCCCTGCCTGCACTCACTGGGCAGGGACTGAACTGCTAATTGGGAGCCCAGGCTGAGGCTGTCAGGACCACCTCAAAGAGGGATTTGGAATATCTCCTGCAGTCGTTCTGGTGTTGTTAAAAACAGTGCATACCCGAGTCTAACACAAGATTTCTGTCTGCATCCTAATCCTGGAGCTGGGTGTCTCAGCGTTGCCCCTCCCCTCTCTTCACAGATTTCCCTCTCCAGCATCTTGCAGGCTGCACCAAGCACCTCCAAATCCAGCTTTCACCCCTGGTGAAATTCTTGGGGTTATTTGGTGGTGAGTAAAGTGCCACAGAGAGACCATGGCCCTCCAAACATCACATTTAACAGTGCACTTGAGGGGAAGGCAAGGAAGCATGCTGGATTTTCACTGGTATTTATTTACTATTCACCCATGGAACTGCAGGCCATGAACCAAATTTGTGCATAGGCATTCTCCCATTTCTTGCAGCCTGGTTGCACATGACAGCTACAGCACAGATAATGCTGCTGCAGCAACAATTTGTTGGAATGTGTTGGACCCCAAACCCGCTTGGGAGTGACTTCTCTGGCAGAGGGAAGGGAGAGCCCCTTTTTAGCAGCACATGGAGAAATGCTGTCGGAGAGTTTCTCTTCCCTCTGAACCAGAACCCTTATGCAATGATGTGTGGTTTTTTTGACTTCAGATCCTAAGAATGTCTCTCTTGAATAGCATGCTTCTTGCTAGTTCGTTCATCTGTGAATTTCCCTGGCAGGTAGTGTATAAATAGCTCTGAGACACAGGCGATCCATGAGTTCTTTTCAAAATACAGCATTGAGTCATTTTAAAGCCTCCTACTGTAGCTCTTTTAAAGATTAACTCATTATTTTAAGTGTAAGATTTGTGCCTGAGAAAGAAGGATAAAACCCTGGTTTAAGATGTTCTTCCAATGAAGTCAAAAAAGCACTGAATAAAATGTCATGGGAGCTGGCCTGTGAAGTGAGCAGGGGACATCTGCCCATCCCCACCAGGCTGTTCATCAGCCAGAGGCTACACTGCTTTCTAGAGCCAGGAATAGAAACCAGAGTTCCTCATTCCCAGGAGCCCTTTGCCATGTAGGGCAGAGCAACCCAGCTGGTTCCCCCCAGCCTTTTCTCTCTGCCTGACCCCAGGCACTGCTCAGCTTTGAGTAATTAGGGCAGAATTAGGGCAAGATCCCAGGGGACTGAGGCTGCTGGAGCAGGGCTTGCACAGAGGGCAGAGCTCTTCTATATATTGAGCTGAGCCTCCTTTACCACCTGGAAATGTTGTCCAAAGAGAATGAGGTGATTTGACACACTTGTACAGGTCTGGCATCCCAGCAGGTCCCAGCAACAGCTCTGCCCCTGGGTATCCAGACATACCAGGTGTTTGTGGGGTGCACATTCAGATAAACACCTGCTGTCAGTGCACTGGGCATCCAGAGCTTCCACTGGCTCAGGCTGGATCACCAAGGTAAGCAGGAAAACCAAAAAGACATCGTTTCTGTCGTGCCATGGCTCCTGGTGTGCAGTGTTAGCAGCCTGAGGAACAACAGAGTGTGGCTGGTGCTGACTGCACACATCAGATGAATAACATTTCATTCAAGCAATGGGAGAGCTCCCAAACAGAACAAAACGTAGTGTCCTGCTGTGGAAACAGGACAAGGCTCTTCTTCTCATGTGCAAAATACCACTACACTGGGCTTAATTAGTTAAGGGCTGTTTCATGCATTGTCTTTCACATGGATGTACCTCAGCCCAATTTTCACGAGCTGGGTCAGGATTTACTTCCCTATTAAGTCAGGCCAACTTCTTTTTTTTTTTTTTTTAAGGGGAGTTTTGGCAGGAGGGGACAGCTCTGGGACTGTTTCTAGGTCTGAAGTGGGATATACAACCAGATCAAACCTGCAAAAGAGAGTTTCAGCAGCATACCTGGGTGGAATTTTCCTTTCTTTTACCATCAAAACATGCCTGACTGCCCTGCCCAGAGCTGCTGCCTTCTTTGCTAGATGCACTGTGCACATGTATATTGGAATTAGTCCTGTGCCTTCAGTCCATCCTCCTGCAATGTGGCACCAGGATTCTGCCCTCAGCATGAAGTGCTGCAGTGACTTGTCCCTCCTGCAGGGTCAGAGGAACACAGGCAAATTCTGTAAACCACGAACATCTCTGAGGTCTCTGAAAGTTCAAGGTGAAAATCAAAAATAGCCATTTGATGCCACAGACTTTTGATGCATCTTTAGCTTGTGGTTCTGCTGACAGGAGCTCTGTGAGTCACACAAGCCATCAGCACCCTGCTGAACACTTTTAGGGGTTCTCCTTGGGACTCTTCTGCCACATCTGCTGTCAGCCAGGGCCCACAGAGCAGCAAGATGCAAAGGTGATGCCCACAGGGACACAGTTTATTTGGGGTTCTTGGGCTGGGACAGGGCCTGTGAGTGGGAATAATCTGCTGAAGATCAGCCCTGTGCTCTGTTACAGATGGACCATGACACACTGAAGTTTGCAGCCCTAATGGCTGCTGGTGCTGTGATAAAGTCATATATCAAAGTAAAAAATGTTCCTTCTTAAAAACCATGAATACATTTGAATCCATCTATTATTGAAAAGGCAATAAGCAAGATGCTGTGCTGGGTCTCTTACAGAGGCTCCCTAATGCATTAGTGCATTGCTCCTTGGCTCGGGAGGTTGCACAACTTGAAATTGTAGTTACAGTCCTGGGGAGTTCAAGTAAGGGCTAAAAATAATCAGGGAATTGTGGTGGATGAGTGTGGGCACTTGGGATACAGCAGAGCTGAGGTGGAAGTGCAGGAGGAGGAGGAACACGTGGCCTTCTCCATTCACTGGAACAGTTTAATGTGAAAAGAGGAAAAAAAAAAGAAGAAAGCAAAGCTAAAGATCAGTTGCACTTCATGGATGGAGGGTTACTGGTGGAAGGAAATGGTCCTCCTTGGATTTTAATCAGAGTTGAAAATGGCATCATTTAATCTGACATCCTGCAGAACTCATGCTCAAAGATTTTATCTTAAAGTGCTATGGCAAGGTCAAACTCACTTTATCAGTAATTACCTTGGAAGTCAGAGTGTGTTTCTGTGCAAGTCCACATTTGAAAGGGATGGGAAATAGAAGAAGCCTTTCCATCTCTTCCTAGCTTTTGGTATATTTAAAATAAGTGAATGCCCTTATGCTGTGTGATTCTTTAACACTTCTAATGGATTCTAATTCACATGTGCTGCCTCTTCCCATGGTGGGTGAGGAAACATCAAGGCCAAGTGAGTAAACAGATGGGGAAATTAAGTGCAGTGCCCAAAGGCACACACCTCTCCCCAGACAAGGCACAGCATGAGTTTGCAGCCCTGTGCTGTTTGCAGGCTGCCTGACCCCATCTCTCTCCTCTCTACCATCCACAAGCATGAAAACGCACGGAGACTTTTTTTATCAAGTCATCTTTTGCTCTGTGGCTCCAAGCTGGAAATGATTTCACAGCACTTCTTTTCATCTTCTTTGGCAGCTTTTTTGTTTAAGAACAAAGGGGCTGTGACAGTGGGATAAAGCAGCACTCAGAAGTGTTTGCTGGAGTTCTGATCAAGTGCAAAGTGGCTCATCCAGCAATGCTCCTCTACATTTCTGCAGTTCCTTGATAATGTGGATATTTGTTATTCATAATCTGCTGCTGGTGACTCTCATCATCAGCTGAAGGAGACAACATAATGTGAGTTAATTGTTTAGTTCCACAGTGTTTAATGAGGAGTGTATATATTCCAATACAACCATTTTCCATAGCTCCATGGGAGAGAGTATTAAGTGTTCAGTGACAACATGCAAATAATGAGCGTATTTATAGAAAGCAGAACCGAGGGACAATAAAAGGGCCCAGGTTTATGGATAATTTATTCAAAACTAACAATGTGATAGTAAAGGAGTTCCAGATTAAAAACCTAGATATGCCATTTGGGAACTCAGATTAATTCCTAGCTTTTTGAAAGTTCAAGCCTTTTACAGCTCTTATTGAAAGCAGTGGGAGGATGTCTGTGAAAGATGTGGCTGTGCAGTGTTTGCTTAAAAGCAATCCAGCCTTTTTGTCTGGCACTGGTGATACAGTTCCCTCCTAAGAAAATTTCTTGCCAACCTGTTTTCAGCAAGGCAGTGCTTGATTCTTACTTCCAGCCCTCAGAGAACCATGGATCTCAGGTGAACACACTCAGAAAACGTCTGTCTTATTATCACATCCATCTTATAATATCAATCAAGGTCAAGGCACTGTTGAGATTGGTACTCTGTGGATATGTAATATGAGACATCCTCCCTCAGAGGTGCACAGAACCAAAATAGTAAATGGTCCCAGTTCCATTGACATGACTTCTTTGTGTTCCCCATTTCTCCTTCACGTTCTGCCTCTGGCTTTTCAGGCTGTAGCAATTTGGAGCAACACTACCTTCTTTTCTCAGCCTCCAGAATAAAGGAGTATAAATCACTGCTGGAGCTCCTGTTTCAATTTACTGAAATTCAAATAATTGATAATAATGGTGTGTGCACAACAGGAATGGATTGTGTTCTTGTGTGTAAGGTTCTTACAGCCCCAAGGTACCAGTGCATCAGGTGTGCACCAGAGAGGCAGGTGACATTTCTAGGAACATCTCTCTTTGGAAAGTATGGCTTGAAAGTCAGGCTTGAACCTGTTTTGAACCTATTTTGGGCACCCTGCACTTAAGTATTCAGAGAACAGTGCTGTGTGGAGACACTGTAGGAGACAATGAACCCACCTGCAATGCAGAGTGACTGAGCATGAGTGGGGAGCAGTTGTATCTCCTCATACACAGCAGCACCAGCAGCTGCTGCTGCTCCACCTCTGCTTTTAGCGAGCACAACAGAGCCTTTGAAGAGCTCTTGAAATTCCCATGTTGCTCCTCAAGAGACAGGCAAGGCTTTCCAGGCTGCCTTTTTAAAAGGGTATTTCATTGTAATTGTCTGTTACATCTTGATTATTAGAGGTTTCATTGACCCCTCCACACAGTGATCAAAGGACACTTTCCACACTTGATGGCAATGACAGCCACTGACTTCAAGTAGAAGGATAAATGAACTAGTTGGGTGGTAGATTTCTTTCTTTCTTTGAAACACCCAAGCCAGAAACCAATCCTTATAGTGACAAGGTTTAGTGTGCTAAATTCCCTTGGCATTACAAACCCTCTCTTTCTCTCCCTACCCTTAAAAAAAAAAACCCAGGAAAGCAGGCAGATTTAGCTGATGCTGAGTCTCATCCCACGCGCTCGTGTTGCTCCTGCAGTCTGTTGCTTTTTGGGATTCACACACACATTTGCATTTGCAAGTGCCACTATTGCTCTGCAGTAAACACTGCTCACAGCTCTCTCTCCTCAGAGAATCCAGATGTCTTCCCCTCAGGACTCTCCATTTATCTTTGGTTTTCTGCTGCATGCACTGGGTGTGCTTTGGTTCTGCACAGAAACCCCGATCCTCATCGCAGAAATTGCGTTTCGTGGCGAGGACGTGGATTGGGAGGGAAAGGTATTTGTCTTCCAGAAACCCAGGTTTCAGTTTCATTCTCCTGATTCCATCAGGTCCCCATGGATAGGTCTGTGCTAGGAGCACTTTTCCCATACAGCCAACTCTGCCTCCATCAGCCACGTGCTCTTTGATTGCCCGTGGTATGTGCAGGGATCTGCTGGCTTTGGGGAGATGAGTTTGACAAGGATTTTATTTTCAGCAGTTGAAATGGAGGGGATGGAAGGAAGAGAAGACATTCAGCTCATTTTTTTTTTAGTAGAGGAAGGAGCAATCTGAAGGAACAAAGGGGTCAAACCCCTCTTGTTGGAGAAGAAATGAGGAGTAAACCCCCATCACTCTGAAGGCTCTGAGTGCAATGATCAGGATGTCATCCTGTGAAGTGCTGGTGCAAGTTCAGTGAGATCTGGAGAAGGGGTCGTGTGGTTTACTCTCCCTCCCCCTTCAGCCCAATGTTTGTGGTGTTATTACACCTCAGACTTGGCCTTCAGAGCTGTTTTCCAGAGTCAGAGCAGCGCTGCAGCTGTGATGGCCTGGGGACACACGAGGCACAACTGGTAAGGGGAGATAACAACTTCTAATGGACCAGCTAATACTGGTAGGGAGAGCAGACAGCTCCCAGGCACAAGTGCTCCCTCATGTCTCCTCCTGTTTGCCAGGGGCCGTCTCCAGCATTGTGGACATTCAGAATGAGGATTTGCATCTCCAGGGCACAAAGTTCCTGCTGACCAGGATAAAGGACCAGCTCCTCAAGCTCAGCACAGGCAGAGGGTGATTTGTTATAAGTGAGCAATTCTATAATTCTGTTTGCATCCCTGGGTAGAAACCTTTTCTGTTTCTTTTTTTTTTCTCCAAAATCAGGACACTAATCAGGTTCAGATGGCTATTGGGAGCAGAGACACAAGCTGCCTCTTTTCCTGTTTTACTTCAGTAAATGAAAGGAGAGGGGTTTTAACAATCTTTTACTAATCCTTCTGACTCAGGTGTGCAAAAATACAGGAACTGTATTTTCCCCAACCCCACTGATGTGTCATCCTGCAGGACTGAAATTATCACAGAAGAGTGGAAGGTCTAGCAAAAGAGTGAAAACAACAGCACTGTAGAAAGAAGCCAGCTGAGTGGTGGCACTGTGTGTAGTCTGGTGTTTACTTGAAAAAGGTTATAAATACATATTTGTGAATGTACCAGCATTAATGCCTGCTGAATGAGAGACATGAATAAGGAGAAGATCAAGACAAGAGATGGTTGCACTCAAGGACGTGGTTTTCATACAGGAGACATCTGCAAAGAAGGAGAGAAAAGAAAAAATGACACTATTACAAGATTTTTGGCTACATGCATCCACAGGCAACCTCCAGGGCAAAGCTCTGTGGAAACACCAGGGTGATCCAGTCATGGAATGGGAAAAGGCTTTGTAAGAGCCTACCCTGTGGATGGAAACACTCCATGACAGACCCTGCCCTGCCCTGCGTGCTCCCTGACTCCAGCAGTGCCAGAGGGGCATCTCTGAGCCCTCCTGTGCTGCTGCTCTTGGCCCTGGCCCCCCACACAGCTCAGCACTAGCCATGGAGTTGGCCATGCCACCAGCCTGTCCCCTGCCTCACTTGGACCCTCTGTCTCCTCTGTCCCTCTCTCCATAACTTTTTGTAGGAGGGAAATCATCTACTGGAGCTTGGCATTTTGCTGTCTTTTTTTCCAGAGGTGGGGTGAGATGGCAAAATAGAAGTAATTTGATTTTTTTGATGCTCTTTCACCTTTTTGTCTACTTTATAACCTCAATCTGCAGGAGAGGAGCTCCTGTAGGAGGAAACCAGGATGACTGTGATGTGCAGTACCAGGACTGTATCAAGGGGACACAGTTTGACCTGTAATGCAGAGAGATTTTATTTGGAAAATACTCAGTGTCACTACCAGTGACATTGTTTTCCTCCCTGCACAGGCAGTGACTCAGCTGGTCTCATGCATGTGGAAGATCAGGGGCTCAGAAGGGATTTGATTTAGCATGACCTGCTGTTTCAGCTGGTACACATGGCTTCCATAAGCTCACAACTTATCCAAACATGTGCCTGCAGCTGAGCAGGGAATTCACATCTCATCTGTCACTGGATTGCTGGATTGCAGGTGGGGAATGCCATTGAGGCAGCGTGGGTTTGGGTGAAGATTTATTACAGGACAAATGCTGAAACCATCCAAAAAAACTGGGAGATGGGGTTTTCAGTGCAGTACTTGTGAGTGGGGCTGCTGACAGCCAAATACTTCAGCAGACATAATGATCCATTTTATTGCTTTGTTGAGCAAAGCAGAGGAAGTTCACCTGCCTTGAGTGGCTCTGCCCTACACACACCCCCCTTACTGCACAGTGTACCTTAGTGATAGATTTAATATAGACTTATATAGATATAGACTTATATCTTTATGGCTTAAAACATGGACGTTTCAGTCAGTGAATTTCAAATTTGAGATTTGCATTAGCATTCCCACTCGTGCTGCATTTGGAGGGTGGATTCCCAGCAGCAAGGGCTGGGCTCTGGGCTAGTCCAAGCCCACCAGAGCCATCCTGCCCTCTGCACTTACCAGGAGAAGCAGCTTCTTTAATGCCTGAAATGGCTGCAGATCTCTCTCTTTCCCCCTAACAATTACAGAGCACAGGTGTTCCAAAGCTAAAATCTGGAAACTAAAAAAGCATCTTAGATCCTTTACACACCCCCCTTCTTAAGTGGTATTGAGGATTACCACATGTGGTTATATAATAATTTCCCTCAGCCTGAGCTTTTTAGCAATTAATTAGTCAGGGATTTGAGGGAAAACATGTCTAAAATGGTTATTTGCTTACTGGTCCACAAATGTGCCCTATTTTGTTGTAGCTGCTGTTCTAAAAGCCTAAAAAAAAGGAGAATTTTTTAAAAATTAGAAAAATCTATGACAAAATCTTTTTGCTTTTGTTTTATGTATCTTTATTAAGTGACCACGGGTAGGGAGGATATGGAAAGCCAACACACAGCAGGGAGAACATCACTGCTAGTCCCAACAGGTTATGTAGAGCCTCTTCCATCCAGCCAAAGGTGGTTCAGGTACTTCTCTTTCTCAAAATGCTGTTTCCTCACTGTGTCTCTCAGACAAAACACTTCTGTAACCCCCAGCGTGGCTCTGAAATCGTTCAGAGCTGAGGAGTGTGAGATCTGCTTCACTCGGTGGCCAAGATCAAAGGGATCCAGGCTGTTAACACCATCCTCTGAGCCACGACCTGCTGAGTCAGCCAGAGCCTTTGAAAGCTGCTGGTTCCTACCAAGCTTTGGAAAACCTTTGGCTGCTTCGAGGTCTGTGGGTGAATTGTGCAATGCAGGGGCTCGTTTATTTAACAGCTGTCTCCCACCAAAACCCTTATGACAAGGAGAGGAAAAGTCACTGGAATTCCTTGGCTCAGAGGGGAAACTTTCTTGTGAGCTGAAAACAGGGGATGTGCCTGTTACAGGTATCCACAGACAGCTTTCAAAGCAGAGCTGTGGTTTCTTTCAGCCCTGCATGTGCTTTGTTGAGATGCTCCTTATCCTTGGGAAGGTACCACTGCCTTTTCCTCCAATCCCTCTCCTTTCTCTGTGCTAAAAAGGGCTGCAGAACATCTTTGTCCCTAATAAAGATCCCACTGGAGGAGTGCTTCCAACTTCACGGGCTTCCCTTCTTTATTTCAGCCTTCAGACACCAGCTCCCAGCAGTGCGACGAGTGGGTGCTAATTATGGAGATCCACATTCCACAACAGAGCCCTGCTGCTGGTGAATACAGAAAAATTGCTCATTAGAGCAGCATGGTATTTAGTCAGATTGGCTCCCCTAGATATTAACATCCTGGCATTAATGCAGACTGGCAGTGTGATACTTCGAATAAAAACCATCTCAGGGTGAGATGTGCGGGAGGGCTTGGGAAAGGTTTGTCCCAGCTGTGAGGTTTGCAGGGCATTTCTGCTGGGGGCTCCCACGTGCTGCTTTAGGAAAACAACAACACCCTTGGATTTCAGTAACTCACACATACAATTTCTTGGTGGTGTTTTTTTTTTGTTTTGTTTTGTTGTTTTTTTGGTTTTTTTTTTTTACCTCACAGGACGTGGTGCATCATACATATGATTTCTTTTGCTGGGATTCAACACGCTGTGCTTGATTCTGGACATGCAGCTTTTCACTGCCCTGTGTGGTGTGACAGTGCTGTGTCACGGTGCAGGTGGCAGGGCTCTCTGCTCGATGGCTCTCTGTGCACAACACAGCGAGTGTGACAGCGAGGCCACCCTGGAAAAGGTGCTGTTCGTACCTGTTGTGCAGAATGACCTCATGAAGGAGGCTCAGCCAAAGCTGGTTTGAGCACAACAAGCTTCAGGTGCCTTGTTTTAACTCGGGAAGGCTTTAGCACGATGGTTTTCCTGCTCTGGTTTATAAACAGCAAGAACCAAAGCTGGGGGGTGTGTGCTGCAAGCAGAAGTGCCTTTTCTTGGGCGTGGCTCCTTGTTCCCCACTCTGCAGCATCAGGACACCTCCAGATTGGTTTCTCACACAGCTGGGGAGAGCCAGGGCCGGTGTTGGTCTGTGCAGATGTGTGAGCCACAGCCACAGGGAATTCCTCGATCCCGTGTCCTGCCCTCTCCCACCTCCGGGCTTCCATCAGCAGCAGCCGCTCCAGTGGGCTAATGCAAGTGCTGGAAACACACCCAGAGAGGACAGAGCTGCTCAGCGGCCAGCACAGCTCATTCTGGCAGCCACACACAGGCCACAATTTCCCCTCCCACAGCCCTCTGGTCTCCACTTTGACTTGAGCACCAGCGGTTGCTAATTAGCTCCGCTTTATCTAATTAGCGCCCGAATGAGGGTGCCTCCCTCAGCTGCCTCTGCACTTGCAGAGAACCCAGAGCTGAGGATTTAGCTGGGGGAGGGATTTTCAAGGTGTATTCTCACCTCTGTGCACAGGGAAGCTGTGTGAGCTTGTCCTTGCACTGGTGTTGGTCACTGCAGGAGTTGGATGTACCTGCACTGAATCGTCCCTCAGTTTCCAACCTGTTTCTTGCCTGTGAGTTCACTGTGTGGGGCTTTTCCCTTCCTTTTTTATCATGGTCATGGGTATTCTGCCTGTAGTTTGCCTTGGGAAATAGAGTGTGTCCTACATCTGTATCTATTTTAAGACTCTGCTCTATTGCCTGCTGCCAGCTGGGGACAGGGCTGGAAGGAGTAGTGGTTTCATGTTATAGGAGGGAATACTGGATATTTCTAGGAGCCTATAACTGTGAAATAAGTTTCTAGCCCAGGATATTGTGCTCTCAGGGATAGTATTAATTTCACCTGGCTTTAGTATTTTAAAAGCTGGTTTTCTGGCTTATCTTGCTGGAATAAGATCTATTTACAGATGATGGAGAATAAGACACACCCAGAAAACACTTTTTTCCCCCTAATGTTTATATTTAATTAAGAAGAATATTCCTTTGCTTTGTGTCTGCCCTCATGTGTTTGGGTTTAGGGAAGCTAGTGGAGATTTTGTTAGGAACTTTTAATTTTTGTCGTCTGTCCAGATGAAAGTATCTGGGGGCTACAGCAATTTCTTCCAAAATTAAGACAGACAGAACCTGTATTTGTCAGAAAAGCATTAGAATGTTTCCACAGAGTTGAAATTCAAAGATTGAAAAGTAGGTGCCTTTCTTAATGTTTCACATCTTATGTTCATGGTTGTGAAGGTCTCCTAGTCCCCACCTCTCCAGGTCAAACATTGGATCATTTTCATCCTGGCTGCTTTGTTGTGTCCCACATGTGTTTTATTCAGTGAGTTGAATATCATGATTGTAGCTAAATCCCCCTTTAGGCAGTGATGTCGCTCAGAACCAGTTCCATGTGGGAGTCCAGGGGTCTGACTCCATCCTCTGTGTGCATTGGCTCCATCCTGGAGGGTTTTATGCCCTCAGAAGCCCCTGGGTGCTCTCCTGCCACAGCTCTGGGTGTGCACAGTCCTGGGTGATGCTGCACAAATACTGCTGTGCTGCATGCCATGGTGCTGGTGTTAAAAAACAAAACAAACCAACCAACCAAAACAAAACAAACTTCCAACAACCCCCAAAACCTCAGTGTCCAGAGACAACCAAGAGGAATCCCAGGGCAAGTGTTTTGAGGTCTCTCTGGATTACTTTTTTTTTTAGTGTTTTGGTCTGGTTGAAAAGAGGGATGAGGGTACATTAATGTGACTTTTGAACTCAAAGGTGAGGAGCTACTTGGCATAACCTGTTCCATGGTTTAGGGTGGCTTTCTCTGAAGTGCTTCTGTTTTGGTTAAACAGCTCTTTGCTTCACAGAGCTGGATAGTTTTTGAGTTCATGTGCTATTCATGAATTACCAGGTCTGTTTTCTGAGGGATCTCTCACTGCATTCAGTGGTTCTCCAGTTTTGCTTCTCCAGGGGGATCAAAAACCACTTGTAAACCTGCAGGTCACCTCTGAGATGGAAGAGGAGCAGAACTTTCTCAGTCAGAGTTTTCCAGCCACTTCCATCTAATATTTAAGACACAGCATAAAAGTTAACAGTTTATGCAGTAGTACCAGGGAGTGAATTTTGTATTGATTTTAAAATTAGTCATTTTTAGCTTACTGTTTTATGCATCAGAAAATGGCCTCAGCTTCATTAAGAATGCTGTATATTATTAATATACAGCATTAATTTAGTCTTGGCACTAGGCTACTAAAAGCACTTAAATCATTGCCCTGTCCTTAAAGTTGGACAAGTGAGGTAGTAATAAATGTGATGGGGAGCAAATTTCAGAAAAGAGCTGTTGATCCCAGCCCTGCTTTCCTCACACACCTCTTTTTTTGGGGGGTCTCTTGCATCTCCAGCTGGGTCTGCACAACAGGTGAGTCTGGAGGAGCTGAACCCACCATGTTCAGGTCTGATTTTTGGCACCCAGGCCATTGGTTCAGAGCTTGGGAAGCCCAAATAGTTGATAAAGCAGCTGATTTGGGTTGAGGAAAAGGGATGGGGAGGGAATCTGCCCTTCCCTGGGACGTTAGAGCCTTATCCTTGTTTTCAGGAGGGCTGGGCAGGAGCTGCACCCCACCAGGGTAAGTGCAGGAGCCTCTGTGCAGCCAACTGGAGATGGAGAGTACCAGTGCCACAGGCAAAGGACCCAATTTCAGTCCCTCTTCTCGTGCTGGTTTATTTATAAGCTGTTAAAGATGTATAAAGTGGTTTTTGGAGCAGGCAGTGGAGCCTGTGCCTCTCTGCTTCCAAGTGCATGGTCTGATTGACTGGTTACAGACTCCTACTTGCTTTCCCATGTCCTCTTTTTGGTGTTACATTCTCCCATATTGGACACTGCTGTTTCTCAACTGGCATAAAAATTGAACTTTTGCAGGGTATGGACCCATCCTGGTAGGCCAGCAACCCTTCTGTGCAGGGTGTTTCAGGTGACACTTGCCACCAGAATTATTGGTAGCTGTATTCCTGCTGATGGGACATGGCTCCATCTTCTCTGCCAGTTTTGTGGGCAAGTGGCACTCAGTAATTTAAAAATACTTGTGGTTGAGGTCTTATTTGGAAAAGAGCAGTAATTTCACCATTAGGTGTACATTGGTAGAATGGTTTAGGTTTGCAGGGACATTAAAAACCATCTTGTTGCACTCCCCTGCCATGGGCAGGGCCCCTTTCCCNCAATGGTTCAGGTTTGCAGGGACATTAAAAACCATCTTGTTCCACTCCCCTGTCCATGGGCAGGGCCCCTTTTCCCTAGATCAGGTTTTTCAGAGCCCCATCCAGCCTGGCCTGGAAGACTTCCAGAGATGGGGCATCCACAACTGCTGTGGGCAGCCTGTTCCCCATCACCCTCACAGTCAAGAATTCTTCCCCTCATATTTATTCCTCTGCTCTAAAATAATTTTGCTGCTCACAACCTGCTTTTATGGCATCCTGAAAATGAAATTCTTCACAATTTTTCTACTAATGCAATTAAAGGAAAAATGTGGAGAGAGACCCTGCTGCATCTCATGAGTGCACTTGTTCTTCTCTGGCAGTAATTTGTTTTACACAAATGCGTGATTTTGTGGCAAGGCCCCCTTAAAAAAGAAACAAACAAACAAAACCCCTCCTCAAAGCACTTTGTGGGCATCATGATTCACTCCAGTTATTTGCTGAGGGCTGTTGTTGCACAGATACTGAGGTGTGACATCTGAGTTGGACTGATGGTGCTTTCAGCCATCCCATCCTTCTTGGTGTCAGTTCAAGAAATACATTGTGACAGATGGCATTGTTTTAAAGCTTGAATATGCTGTGCAAAGCACTGAAAGGCCCTGAACCTTAGAAAAAGCATTTTGTAAATTGGTATTTTAGAGTCTCTTTAGCCTCCTTAGCATCACTTACAGCTGGACACATGACACATAGAAGCACTGTGGATGTGGCTTTAGGAACAGAAAATGAGGGATCATTTTAAGCTCTTGGATATTTGAGGGTGTATGAGGCAGAGGGTATTGTCATTGTGTGGTTTTCTTGTTTTAAAAGCAATTGTAGTAAAGGTTGTGGTAATCCCTGGTGTTCTGCTCCAAAGCCCCTTGAGTTCTGCAATGATGGCTCCACTGAATCCTGGCAGCCTTTGAGCTGGTTTTCCCATTGTAGAGTGGCACTGATCAAACCTGGAGCTCCAAAGCTCTCTTCAGGAACACCCCTGGCTGTGCTTTCCCATTCTCCAGGCACTCACAAACGCTGACACAACCAGCATTTAAAAGTTTTCTCAGATCTGCTGATGAAAAGGACTCTCTAAGAGCTCGGGATTATTCTGCCATCACATGTCAGGTTAGTGGGTTACAAAGTCTGTGCTGCAGTGAGGAGCTTGCTGCCTTGGATGTCTGCATGAACCCATTTACCTCCACTTTTATGCTCTGATGATGAAGCTTTCCTTTTGGGACCCAAATCTGTTATGATCAGCCTTTGACCAAGCTCAATAAATGCCTCTCAGTTGCTGCTGCTTTGTCTGAATGCAAGACCAATGCCCTGAAAGAGGTTTTTAAATTTGAAAGCATTCTTTTTTTGAAGACTTTGGGTCTGCTCCAGCCATGGTGCTGCAGTAGGGCTGTGTGAGCCCCCAGTGGTGTTTGCTGTGGCTGTAAGGAGTCACCTGCTGAGGGGACACATGGCAAACACCCATTTTGTGGGGTGAGCAGTGACCTGAGGTGGCCATTCCCTTCCTTGACCCCCTCCACTGTGGCTTTGGGCACATTATTTAGATGTTCAATCTCCCGATTTCTCACCTGTGGAAGGGGAAAGGCAGCTCCTCTCCTGGCACTGGCCCCGTGCAGGGTCTCTCTCTCTCTCCAGCAGGGATGTTGTGCCCAGTGACTGCAGCACTGGAGAGGGAGCAGCTTGGAGGCTGTCCCTGCTCTGCCATGCCTGCAGTGCTCCATGGCTTAGGGAAATAGGATGCAAACCTGCAGCACTGCCTTGCAGAGCTGTGAAATTCCACTCTCTGTTCTGTGCAGTGCCTGAGCTGTTTGTGAACAGCCTGATGGAGAGCTTTGCTGTCTGTAGCTCCCTCAGTGAGCAGCAGGTTGTTGAGTTTATTTTTTTAAACTTTCTTGCTAGCATTGCTTGGTGACACCTAAGAATGCATTGTAATTGTTCTGACAAGCCCCATTATTGGCTGATTGAGGAGCTCCTGCTCTGCACTCAGAGATGCAGCATTGATTCAGTGCAGCTCTTCCTGAGAGTGAATGTAAAAGGCAGTGAAGCCTCTGCTCTCAAGGAGCAGCTCCTCTCCTTGTTTAATAATGTCTATAGGAAAATTCCCAGCACTTGGCACAGTCTTCCTGCCTGCCTGTGTGCTGTTCAGATCATCCCAAAGGGTCTTGTAGCTAGAATGTGTCTTTTTACAAGTTCTGGGCTAAGTTCTGTAGAAACTTATTAATTCCTCCCCTGGTTTGTTCCTATAGGGGATGGAGGTGACCTGACTGAAAGCTTTATGTAAGTAGAAACAATTCAGACTGGCTTTATTGAGTTTTCAGCTAGGTCTCTGATATATGAATAGCTGCAAAACTGGGATATCCTTAAAATTCTGCAGGTAGAAATACGCTTTGTAGTAGACCTGGTGCTGTGATCATGCAGCTGGATGTGGAGAGCAGTTTGAGCACGTGGAGAATTGTCTGTTATCAGTTAGATGCTGTCTGAGCCCCTGCACCCACATCCAAGCCTGTGGCATTTGCCTTTCCGTGTCAGAGAGCTGCTGGTCAGGTGGTTCTGCCCAAAATCCGCCCCCAGCTTGTCTGCCCTGAGAGCTGAGGCCTTGGGGACCCATGGGCTGCTTTGGAGGACAGTATGGATGCAGGTGATACCATGAGTGGCTTTTTATTTACAGCTGCTCCCAGCACAGCAGACAGCATGTAATGAGAGCCATTAAGGGAAGAGGGCACAACCTCGTTGAAAAGCAGGTCAGAAAGGTGAGAAAGTACACCTCTGATGGGCTCCAGAAAGAGGAGATGAGGCTCTTGGAGAGGGAAGCAGGATGTATTTGCATCTTGCCTTCTTTGTGCATGGAAGAGAAAACGCTGCATTAATGGGAAGGTATTGATCTGCCTCTAACTGGAGCTTTTTAAACTGAGTTAGGAGGAGAACTGGCCAAAGAGATTTTTGGGAATGGGGAAAACTGAAATTCAATCCACTCCAGAAAGCACAAGACAGAAAGGACTGTGGAATTCAGCAAACACAGTTGTGGTACTTGTAAACAAGGTAAATGAAAAAGGATTAGTCTACAGCTGAATGGAGTGAATGCTCTGGAAATCCACAGGGAGAGGTCACAAATCTGCTCTGAAATTTTGCAGGTGATTCCTATCTCAGTCTTGTCCATTATCCCATGGAGAAAGAAAAGCTGCCTCTGTTCTGGAAGCAACTCTCCTGTGTCCCCATCCCAGTGACTGTGTTTGCAGTGTTTGGCTGGTTTGCAGCCACTGCAGTGGGCAGCTCAGGATTTGGCTGGCTGCCTTTGCAAGCTTTTTGTTTAGGATTTGTTTAGGGCTTTGTTTAGGACACCAGTTCAGAGGTGGTTTCCAACACAAAGACCTATGGATGCCTTAGAGCATGAGGTTAGTGGAAAACATGTCAATGAGCCTGGGGACCTCTGGAGCAAGAGAGCAGTGAAAATGGCAAAAAAATTGTTTTATTGAGGTTTGCAAGGTGAAGAAATAGCAGAGGAAGAGAGAACTTGAGAGCAAGAAAATTCTCTGGGTGGGCTGGGAGTTGGAGAAGGAAGAGCTTTGAGTGACTGAATTATAGACAGTAGAGATGTCTTTATAACTCATGAGTTGCAGCTTTTTGTGTTTGCTATGACTTAGCAAAGTATGGGCTTGTATTCTGTCTATTCCTGTGTTTTGTGTTAAACATATAATTAAGAGGTCTGAGTAAGAGCCTGTGGGCTCTGCAGAAGGAAGCAAGTTGGTGCAAATCAAATCAACAGAGGGAGAAACTCCAGCAGAAAGATTGGAAGCAGGAGCAGGGCAGCACAGGCTGAGAACTGCAGCACACATCCACCTCCTCTTCCAGCCAGGGGTGCCACAGAACACTGAAAGCTTTCTGGGGTCTGAGCTTAACATTTAACGTGTCTTGAGTTAAATAATCATGATAGGGAAATGGGCTTCTATTCCATGGAGAGTTGGAATCCAGGGATGGTGATAAAATAGTGCCCAGAAGATGAGGGCAGTGGGGTCAGGGAGCAGAGCTGAGGGCCTGATTCCTGATCTCCTGTGCCCTGGGTCTCATCAGGGTGCTGAAGGGACTCTCCTGGATGTGGGCCAGGCTGCTTTGGAGTCTCCTGAAGTTTGGGATGTGAGAGATGGTGAGAAACCCAGCCCTCAGCTCCCTAGTGATGGTTCTGTGCTCCCCAGCCACCTGCTGCTGGCTCAGGGCTGGATACAGGCTGGGGTGAATTACTTGTGTGGATACTGCTGAGATACCATGAGAGTTTATCCTGAGATGTGTTCAACAAAATATGGCTGTGAATGTTGCACTGATCCCCTCTGTCCTCTGGAAGTGGGATTAAAGGGAGCAGGGGTGTGGGAGTGTGGATCCTGGGACCTCCAGGGATGCAGTGATGGTGACAGGAGGCTGTGTCCCCTTGGGGTGAATGTCCCCCCACCAGCTCCTGAGGAGGTGTGTGGGGCTGTGAAGCTCATGCATGTGGGTGTGAGGGGCAGGGCAGGGCAGGCAGCCCCCCACTGCTGCCCTCCCTCCACGTCCTGCTTTCTTGAGAGGCAGAAAACTTCTCCTCCTCACGCCTGGGGAGGTGATGCTGGGGTCGCTGGGCCTTTCCCTGCAAATTAGCTCGTGGCTTTGCCAGAAATGACATCATTTGTTGGGCAGATTTCTTCATTAGGAAGCTTTCTAATCTCAGACATGAGTGGCACAGAAAGTCTCCCTGCTCCCCAGGCACTGAGGAAGCCCTCCTGTGCTGCCAGTGCCTGCTGCACGCTCTGCTTATTTATCATTCATGGCATCATGTTTGTTTTATGACAAATGAACTTAATCACGATTTTCACAGCGGAATACACGGGAAAATATGCAGGATAACCATAGCTGCAGGTATAGGAAAACCAAACTTAATTTAGAAAGGGTATACAGGAGCAGTCTTGGCAGCCGAAGAGTGGAATTAATCTAATAAAAAGATTCAGCTACACATAATTCTTCATGCTGAAACAAAAGCTCTGTGAGATAGGATGGTGCTCAGGTTCTGCATTAAACTTTTTTTCTTTTGTGCTTAATGCTCAGCCAAATCATTATTTGTTGCTGAAAAGTGCATTTGGGTGTTGGGAATTTCTTTTTTTCTGCTTATGTCTTAAAAGTGGAGGAGGGCAGGAATTGCAGAATCATTTATTAATGCTCTGCTCCTTTGTGGTCTTAATCTCCAACAGATGGACCAGGATACTCTGGCTAACATTCAGTGTGAGCCTGCTGACTTGCACAGAGCTCCCCTTTTCAAGCACAGTGATGCAGGGACTGGAAAAGGCACTGAGTGCGGTGGTCATCCTGAAATGTGATCCCAGCCATTTCAGAGGCTGAGAGTTAATCCCTGTGCTTGGGAGAGAAGGGGAAATGCATGCACAAACATGGATGTGCCTTCCTATGGATGTTTTGGAGTAGTTGGGTTCTTATTCTTTGATGTGGCATTTACTGTGTGCCAGGGAAACTCTGAGAACTGCTTCCTTGACTCAGGTAATACTGTGTGCTTCCAATTTCAGCACCATTTCTGATCCTTATCAGTGTTTCTCTTCTTTTCATGACACCAGAGCAGAAATTATTTATGGTAGAACCAGAAAGAATAATCCTTCAGAAACCACCCTACTGCTATCAGTGGATGTTCATACTGCTCCAGCCAACTGAAATAATTGTGTGAGCTCTCTGTACTGCACTAAAACACATTTCCATGTGTAGAAACATCATTAAAAAATGGCTTAAAGTACACAGTTTTAAAGAAAAATTCAGGACAAAAAATAAAAGAAACTTTCTCGAGTGTAGCACCAGGCATCTCAGAGGAGATTTAGTGTCCAGGGGTGGAGAGCTTTCCTTAGGAGGCTGGTGACAGTAATTTGTTCAGTCTGGCAAAATGAGAGCACCAAGGGAGTCCTTGCTCCCTGTGAATATTTTCAAGGGGCAAGAGCTGATGCCGACAGAATAACTAATGGATGTAGGTTGGTGATGAATAAATTTGGGCTGCAAATTTAGGAGGCTCCTAAATATCAGACAGGTTGTGTAACAACTTTTTAATGAGCGTAAGGAATGCCAAATTGCTTTTTTAAGACAGAGGTTGATGTCCTGAAAAGGGCCCTGTGACCCTTTGTTTGTCATTGGGCAAGGGGATGGCTTTGCCTAGAGATCCAAATGTTTCCCACTTTTAGCTTTGAATTTTGTGGAAAACTGGTTCCTTTCCCCATGGAGTGTCTTTCAAATGTGTGGGAAAACAGCAGAGGCCTGTGTGAGGGAGCAGCTTGGTTACAGAAATCTGACTCCTTGGTTTGAAGGTGTGGTAGCTAGAGATAATAAATAGGATGGCCTTGTCTCATCTTAAGACCCCAAAAAGTGGTGTTGAGAAGAAAGTCATGGAGATGCCAGACTTGGTGGGGATGGAAAGGGCAGGAACTCCAAGTGTATCACCTTGTTGTGTGCCAGCCCTTGCCTTGCATAGCTGGAAAGCATTTCCCTGCTTCCATTTGCCCCTTTGAACAGGCTGCCATTCCCTCCCAGCAGCATCTCCTGCCAAGGACTGATAGGAAATAGATTTATTTTGGGGGGCTGAAGTGCTGATAAGCAGAAGGGACTTTCAGCCATTTCCAAGGCTGGCAGCAAGCCTCGAATTTGACATATCCATCTCCTCCTTTAAGTGTGGCATCAAGGCAAGCTGTGCTTGAAACTCTGCAACCTCTCCCATATCTCAAACCCTCTGGGTGTTTTGTTCCTGCACTGCCTGTGCTCTGCAGGGTTTTGCATGGGGATGACAGAGGAGAGTCACAGGACAGACTGAATCCCATCTGGATGTTTGTGCATTCTCACCTCCTGCATGTGCATTAGCAATTAAATTCACCAGGAAAATGTGCTTCCAACCATCAAGCAGCACTTCTGCATCCTCACAGCCTCTGCTGCTGAGCCACAGCCCTGCCAGGAGTTCAGCACTGCTGCTGTATTTCCACCCAGATTTACCTTCCTGCCATCTCCCTGCATCTCTGGCTTATTCCTCTGGCCACAGGACACAGCAGAACCAGTTAAACTCATTAAAGCCATCTCTGCTGCAGCCAGGCCTTCTGGAGCTCCAATCCCAGAGACTTTGGGAATGGACCAGAATTGGGAAACGTACAAATTTTTAAGCAAGGATATGTATCTTCAAATTGCACATCAATTTAATGAGGATAAATTGTGCAGGCACTCAGACTCAGATGCACATTACTGATATTTTTAGTGCCTGGACTCTCAGGAGGATGCATCTCTGTCAGCCCAGTTGCTCTAAGAGGCAGCTGAGTAAAGTCAAATTGCAGATGGACCTAAGTCTTTTTGTTTTTACCTCTCATAAAAGTATGCCTCCACTTCCATCTTATAAAATTCACCAATGCCCTACTTCATAAACTTCCAGATGAAAAAGGCTGCGCAATTTAAATAGTAAAATCTAGCAGCTAAAGAGAAGGAATATTAAAATACATATTTATAAAAGGGTATTTGGAAGGTTGTTGCCTGAGTGCTGCCAAACAGTGTTTAGCTCCTGCATCTCTGCTCATGGGTGTCCCCTGCCACCTCCGAGGGAGAGGGACATGTGCCTTTCAAAGCAGGCTGAATGTACCTTGTGGTCAGATGTCATGGGGGGAAAAGGTGGATAGAAATGGCTTTGTGCATCTCCATGTGCTCCCACTTCATGTGGAGTGACCAAAGTGGCTCCAACTGGAGTTAGAGCAGCCCTGAGGCAGGGCTAAGCCAGCCTCCAGCAGCCCTAAGGGGAAGAAACAGGAGGTGATGCTTCCTCAGACTTCATCCCTGCCTTCCTTGGTCTCCTACCCAAGAAGAGATGTTTTGGTTTTTTTTACAAATTCTGGGTTCTTCCTGCTGTAACTGGTTAAATCATCCCCAGCTGATGCTCATAGTGAGGGGCAGAGCAGCTGTAATGGGCAGGGAACAGGACACAGCAGCTTATTTGACTGATTCAAGCACATAGATGACCCTGGAGGAAGGTTCAGCCTTAAATCAGCACGTTTCTGCCTTCAGCTAATCCCCTCCCTGCCCAGAGTTCCCCACTGCAGCAACATCCAACCCTGCTGAGGAGGATGCACAGAGCACCTGTCTGCTCCAGCCAAGGTCCCCACACCTGATCTGGAACAAAAAGAGCATCAGGCTGGTGCTCCTGAACCTGTTCCAGGCTATCCTCTGGCAGACTGGCATGGCCAAGGTGCAAGAAGCTGTTTCCTTGGTGCAGGCAGCAGGACCTGCCCAGCAGCTCACGTGTTCACCACGCTCCTCTGCCTCTGTGCACGTGTTCTTCCTCATGCTCTTTGCTGCTCCAGACTGGAAGAGCTCATTCCCTGCAGGAAGACAGATCAAATGCCTGAGGAGGCAGGTAAAATTCCATGCAGGGACGCCACCACCTCGTCATTCACCCCCAAACATCCTCCTCTTGGGGCTGTGTGCTGCTCTGAGAATAGCTCCCTGCCACAGCCTCCTCCGCAGGAACAGCGTTATTTATTCACAGCCGTTGGGTTTGCTCTGGTAGTCTTTCTGAATTTATTCTAAAAAGAGATCTGCTTTGTGCCTGGGAAGTGCCTGGCCCTTCCTCCAAAATGGAAGTGAGAAAAGCTCCTTTTGAGTGTTTTTTGTGCATGGTTAAAAATAACCTCCCAGAGCTGTGTGTTGGATAAATATGAATGAGGGAAGAACAAATGTAGTAACCTTCAGAGTCTGCAAATGGACAGGTGTGTGTCTGTCCCAGAGCTCCTGAAATTTGTTTTCTCACCCATTTCATACTCAAGTCTCTGCTTTCTTCTCTACCTTTCTTTATCCTTTGCTCCCATGACTTAGTTTCAATTCTCCTTCATCATTCTTTTTTTAAATTTAACTCTCTGCTCTGCCTCTTTCTCACCCTTCTCATCAGTGTCCTCCCTGCCTCAGCTTTCCATCCTGCTCCTCCACTCCTCATCTTTTTCTTCTTTCCCAACACTTCTCCCTGTTCTTAGCCAGTGCTCCTTGTTCTCCCTCTTGTCTCCTCTTCCTTTTCACTCTGGGGACTCCTGATCCCCAAAGACAACCCTAACCTGGGTTGCCAGCACAGCCTTTGGCTCAGGAACAGGGATGGCAGCCAAAGGGAGGTGTTCTACTGCTCCCTGGATGTGCAGACAGAAACACCTCACTGAAATGGCAGTTTACATTTGTCACCCTGGTCAGGATCAGACATAAAATCCCCAAGCCTGTATCTGATGTGTTCAAATGGATGAAAACGTTGGAAATGAAGAGTCTGCCCATATGTTGTGAGTGTCTTGCAGTGACAGACCTGGATGTTTATCCACATGAAGACCCTTTCACACTGAAACAGTGTTAAATGGCTTCAGGGTAAGTGGATTCGAGCCAGAGAGGGTATAAATAGCCTGCTGGAAATGCTCTTCATGCTGTCTCCTATCCCCAGCTTCCCTCATCCCTCCCATTCCCAGTTTTCAGAGGAGAGAAATGTTGTTTGTTGGGATATTTCAGGTCAGTCTGGGAGCTGTGTGGGCCTCAGCAGCTCTTTTTGTGTTAAAACCCCATGGCTGATGTGAGCATCTGCCAGGCTCGTGGGCTGTAAGGAAAGAACCTGAGCCACGTGGCATTTGGGTAAGAAAGCATCAAATGCTATTTAAAACTTCTAGGAATCCCTAACTTATTGTGGAAAGCCATTGCTAAACAAATTAGTTGTATTGAACCACTCAAAGCCACTTTTCCTCTTGGAAGAGGAATTGAATGGAAGGAGGCAGTTACTTTGGTTTTAGAGCATGGGCAGCCTCCTTCTTCCTCCATCCAGTGCTCTCTGCCCATCCTCAGCTCTGTACTTAGTTTCCTGTGTACTGAGCAATGTGCACTGTTCTAACATTCAACATCAGGGGGGAAAAAATGTTTGTTGTCCTTCTTAGTGAAAAGGAAGTGTTCAGAACCTCTGGAGCATCATACTCCAAATTCNTTAGTGAAAAGGAAGTGTTCAGAAAGTGTTCAGAACCTCTGCAGCATCATACTCCAAATTATTGTCAAAAAAGGAGGGGAAAAGGTCTGAGTTTTAACATGTTTGCTTGGGCTACCAAAATTTCTCATTGCCTGCATTTAAATTAGAGCACATTTTGTTCACTTCTGGAAACTTTGCTGTGAAGAAACAGCTTTGGACAAGCTGGGTCCTTGGAAGTGGGGTTCCTTTTGTTTTTTGCTCTCCCCAGCTCAGTGCCACAATTGATAGCACTGAGGGAAGACAGGACATGGGCAATCCAGTGCCATCAACTGCTCTTGGGGGCAGTGGGAAATGGGAATCCATTCAGGCAAAGATGTCTCTCGCCCCTGTTGCACAGCTCCTTGCAATAAATGGGATTTTGGAACAGCAATTTATATTAATACTCAATAGGATGTTGCCATAGCAACTATATGATGTGGTGAATAATTTCATGGGCTTAAATCCAAAATGCTGGGAGCTAAGATGGGTCTGAGCTTGATTTAGGACTTTGGTCATGTGGGTTCTCTGCTGGAATGATTGGACTTGGGGAAAAGTTAGGGTAGAAGATAAAAGATGCTTCTGTGGCACTGGAGGGAGCTGGACCCTGTTAGGTGCAGTTGGGGTGGGAGAGTGAAAATTAAGGACACTCCAGAATCCTCCCTATGCACCAATTTGCATGTGTGGCCATGAGGGACCCTGATGCACAGCAGTTCCCTTTTGGTGTTAGAAATTTGCTGTAAACCAGATCTGACATTTAGCTTCAGGTCAAATTAAATTGATTTGACCTAGAATGATTTTTATTGGTTTGTTTTTGTTTCATGTTAAAAAAAATCATTAAAAAAAAAATCTGTCACAGCTCAGTTCCAAGCAGAATTACTTCCCTTTAATTTTCTCTCTTGCCAAACTGAAGAGTCTCTTATTTGCCCAGTTTTCATCTGCAGTGCTAAGTTACAAGAGGCAAAATTGGGCTGTTTATGGTGGTGCCAGAAAAAGACATCTGGAACCCTGTCAAAGGGCAGAACTGGAATTCATTCCCTCATCCAGATGTGCTGTAATGGGGAGATGCTGTGTGCCACCCCTGTACTCCCTGTTCCACTCCCCTGACCTTTTCCATCAAGAAATATGCCTTGACATGTACCCTAATTTTACATATTAACTTCAAGCCACCTTTTCTCCCATCCTTTAAGACTGTGACTAATTCCCTCCCTTCACTTATACCTTGAGAATATTTATAGACTGTGATCCTGTTCTTGCCCTCCCCTCTACTGTGCAATAGAAATGTATTATTCCCCCTGTTATTCCATCCTCCAGACTGGTCCCAGGTGTCCCTGCCCTCCAGGGCTTGTGCCATCAGCATCTTCTGCAGCTTCTCTGCATCTTTCTATTCCTGTCCTCCTAACCAGGGAAAACAAACCACAGAAATGCCCAGCTCCTGGGTTTTCTGTGCTGAAGGACAAGGTGCCAACAAACAACGGGGCTCTCTGCTCCCTTCCCTGTCAGGGGCTTTCTGTTTTACATTGCAGGGTTCTGCATGAGCAGAATTAAGTGCATGAGCTCTTATTTGCATTATTTCAGTGCATGGGCTGGCTCTGGCCTCCTCCAGTGTCCTGCTGGGTGCTCAGCACTGCACACACACTCTCACTGCTGAGGGGAACACACTGAGGCATCCACTGATGCATTTACCCCACCCTGAAGCTGTTAATGCAATGAATGATTACCAGTATCTGATACTGCATGTAAAAAACCTCACTCCAGGACATCTTAATTCCCCTGTTATCACTTCATCCATCTGACTGATATCCTGTATGTACGTTATGAGTTGATTACCAGAGGGAACCAAACGTCAAAATTACAAGAGAAGATGAAGTTTCCCACACTCAGTATTTCTCCTGTGCTGCCTAAAGCCAGGCAATTTTATATTATTTCCTGTGCTGCCTGTCCAGCCAATATTATAGCCAAGAAGGCTGTTAGGTTTAATTTTTAAACACTTCCTTTTTGGAAGCACAAGCCAGAGGCTGGACATGACTGAGCAATATGTGCTGGCAGCACAAAGTGTGTTGGGCTGAACAAAACCAGTGTGGGGCACTGGGTTGAGGGAGGGAATTCTGCCCCTCTTCTCTGCTCTGGTGAGACCCCACCTGGAAAGCTGCATCCAGCTGTGGAATCCTCAGCACAGGATGGACATGAAACTGTTAGAGTGAGTCCAGAGGAGGCCACCAAGATGCTCCAAGGGCTGGAGCTGCTGGAGAGAGGCTGGGGGGGATGGGGGTGTTCTGTCTGGGGAGGAGAAGGTTCTGGGGTAACCTAATTTGAATTTCTGCAGTACCTGAAAGGGCTACAAGAGATCTGGAGAGGGGCTATTTACAAGGGCATGGACTGACAAGACCTGGGGAAATGGCTTCTAACTGACAGAAGGTGAAGTTGGATTGGAGATTAGGAAGGAATTCTTCCCTGTGAAACTGCTGAGGTCCTGGCACAGGTTGCCCAGAGAAGCTGTGGCTGCCCCATCCCTGGCAGTGTTCCACACCAGGATGGAGGGGTTTGGAGCAACCTGGGATAGTGGAAGGTGTCCCTGCCCATGGCAGAGGGCTGGAACTGGGTGATCTATAAGATCTCTTCCAACACATTCTGATTCTAATGCTTAAGCTGATCTAGTAGTGATGCTCTTCCAAATGCCCTCTGGCTCACTGACAGTGGTAGACTCTAAATATGGGCTTTTCCCAGAGGAAAAAGTGCTTCACTTGCCCTGAAGTTTTCTGGATCTCCTCTCTCTTTGAAAACAGCATGGAAAAAACTGCTTGCCATATTTTCATAGTCTCTTTGGGCGTTTTTATCATTGTGGTGGAAACCTGTGGGTGAATCAGCAATATCTGCAGAGATGTCCTGTCCTGAACTTGATCTAGAAGCTGCTCTCTCCTCAGCTGCAGTGCTGTACCTGGTGTATCTGCTGGGATGGAAAGGTCCTTGTTGGTCATCACAGATGCAGTTCTGACTGTTGTGTGGCTCTTTTCCAAAAGTAGCTCCTGCTGGAGCCTGAAGCAGGAGGAACTGCCCTGGAGGTCTCTTCAAGCAGGAGCCCTTCCACTCACTGCACCTGAGAGTTCCTTCTTTAACTTCTCCCAAAAACTTTCAGTTCCTCAGGATCTGAAACCTTCCTGGAAGCTATTTCAGTGCCTTCTGCCTCCTCTGGGGCCAGGGTGGCATCAGGTTGGGAGTCTAGGGAGTTCCACTGAGGGAAGGGACATTCTTTGGATGAAAACAGACCTCCCTTGTGACTGAGAATTTAAGCTTTCAGTGCAGCTTTCCCCAAAAATCCTGCAGAAGGTGTGGATGAGGCAGCACTGCTGGCACACGGATGGGATGCCAGGCAGAGCAATAGGAGAAGCTCCCTGCTCCTGCCTTTCCCTGCAGCTTCCACAGGCAGCTGACCCAGCTCTGGTGAAGCTGCAGGAGGATCAGGAGCTGTGTCATTATCCCCAGCCTTTCCCTCGGGGAGCCAAACCCCAGCGGAGCTCCGGGAGAAGCCCCTGACAGGGAGGTTGGTCCTGGCGCTGCTGCGGAGCTGCTGCTCCCCCTCCTGCTCTAATGACACACCACGACCCCAGCAAATGGCTGGTTTGCACCGAGCCTGCTCTGCCACGGCCTCAGAGGCTTTCAGGAGTGCAGGCTCAGCTGTGGCTCACTCTGCTGAAGGCTGGGATTCAGCCACCAGCCTCAGCTGTGGGGAGCTGGGTCCCCCTGCGAGGAAGGAAGTGTTGGGGAACATGAACATTTAACAGAAAAGCTTTACAGACGTGTATGTTTAGCAGAAGGCTCTTGGAATGTAGAAACTGTAAGAGGAATAGAGCTGAAGGCAAGTTTTGATATAGAAGAATAGAAGATGTTTAAAAGTAAAGACAACTGAACCAGTTGTTTCTAGTTAACTAAGGAAGCAGAAGTTGAATGAGCTGAAAGAAGGTTTTATGACCAAAGGAAATGTTGACCATAAACAAAAAGATGTTTTTACCAAGTAGAAGAATTTTCCACTGCTAGAAAACAGAAAAACAACTTTGAGCTTAAAATGTGACATACTAACTCATGTGATTAAACAGTTACTGACATAATGTGGTAATTTTAGTGGTTTTGATAGGCTGTAGGCAAATGTAAAAGTATATAATGCTGATTGGATGTTATGTATTAAGATGCTCAGCAAAGAAAAATATCTAATGCATTGTTACCACAACTAAAATGGCTTCAGGTTTGCCTGTGAGCTGCAGCTGGCAGCCTTTGGGCTTGGCTCTGTTACCCAGGACCCACAGGTGCTGTATGCAATAAACAGCATTTTTAAAGAGCCACCTGAAGTCCAGACATCCTTCTCAACGTTTTCTCCCACAAGGAAGGAGCAGGAGCATCTCCTGGACTCTCAGGGAGGGCGACAGTCAAACTGCCCTGTGCTCCCTGAAATCTTAATTATGCCTCCACTCAGAGCACAGAGTTCAAACTTTCTGGCTGCTCTCCTGGGTGGGTGAATGGTTTTGGAGTCGTGTATTCACAGTAAAAGAGAGGGAAGGACTTGCATTGGTTCTTCTGTAACACAGAGTGAAGGGTGGGGTAGGTCTAAAAAAGTCCTCCAGGGGAGTGAGAGGTCTGGGGAGGATTTTCCTGTCTCTGCTTGGAGTGAACTCATCTGTCACAGGAGAAGAGACACAGTGGCAGGTAAAGAAAGGAGAGACCTTGAAGGCAAGGACATTTCTAGCATTAGTTATAGCACACATGGCCCAATCCTCCTCAAGCAGAAGCTGGAGCCAGCAGGTTGATGCTGATTTATGACTGCAGTGGCTCTGCCCCAAATTCTGCACTACTTCCACAGGTTTAACTTTTAATATACTTTTGAGAACTTTTTGATTGACTTTCAGATGCATCCTTGTGGTGGCACCACCTTCTAGAAACAGAGAGAAATCACTTAATGTGCAAGGAAACCCCATCAGTGCTTGGATCAGAGTCTGCTGCCTCACCCGCCTCTGCAGAACCTCCCCATTTCTCTTTTTTTCTTTAAATACTTTCTGATATGATGTATTCTGCATCCTGCTTGGTGCTCTACAGGATCTTTTGTCCTAATGTTTCTGTTGCTGCCTGTAAAGGCAGACACCAGGAGTCAGCACACCTGATCCTCTGGCCTTTCTGGAGCAGGTCATGTTGAGGTGGGAAAACCTTGGGTGGAAAGAGAGCTTGACAATGATTTCTGATATTTTCCTGTGTCTGCCTGCCTCAGCCTGGCACTGCTGTGTCCTCTCTGACCTAGATTTCCCTGCTGTCCCCTGGGCATTAGATCTGATCCTGATTTATGGCCAGTAATGCCTTTTCTTCAGACTCTATTTGTTGGCTCCCAGGGCCTTGTACTTCCTTCCCTGGTGACAGTTTTATGCAGGTGTAACTCTTGTACCTTTGGGGGAGTCACTCCTGATTTGCCCCAGCCCAGCAGTGCCTGACAGCTGCTTTTCTCCCTGAATTACTGTGCCTGACACATCACTGTAGGTGTTGGGCAATGTCACAAAATTAATTTTCCTCTCGAGAGCCCTCAGTGATTTCAGCTGAACCTCTCTGCAATTGTTGCTCTGTCACCCTGGAAGATTCATGCAGCTGGAGTGGCTTCAGCCCTGAGGGATGGGGAGCCAAGTCCAAGTGCAAGACAATCCCTTTTGCCTTTTTTTCTCACTTATTATAAATGGCTTTCCATGAGATTTCCACGTTTTCTTGTGGGCAGATGTGAGTGGCACAGAGAGAACTCAGCAGTCCCTCCAGAGGTGTATCAGGTTCTTACTAAAAAACTTGTATTTCAGCAAAGCTCTTCTCCAGCACTGGGTTTCCCCTCCCTGTGGAAGAGCCTGAAGCTGCAGGGCAGTGATTTCTGTCACAGGTTCTTCTCAGCATCAGCAGCAGCTGGCACTGGAATTTCTCCATTTTCCAGGCTGAGTTGGAATCTGGGGATTCCAGGCTGGGGATTGACTTGGAGCAATCACAAAAAGCTGCATTTACAAGGAACTGGGAACCAGCAGAGGTGGGACTGGATGGGCTGGAGGTGTCTGGGACATTCCAGGGCTGGAATCTGGCCAGGAGAGAAGGGGGCTCTGCAAGGAAAGTTGGAGGACAACCTGGCCTCCTCTAGGGGTAAAAGCAGTGAGCAGCTGAATTTCCTGAATCATGCTGGAAATGGGATTTTGGTATTTTAAAAGACAAATGAGACTTAGCCAAACACATCCAGATTGTGTGAGATGCTTTGGAGTCTATTGCTCCAGAGGGAGCTGGGTCCCATTTCAGGTAATGGAAAAGCATGATTTAGGTGCTAATTCACTTAGTGCTTGGAGTATTTCTGTCGTGGAGCTCAGTGGAGTTTTATCATTCCAGGGAAAATGTGACTACAGTGAAATAAGAAAGAATTAATCTTATAAGTGGGCTTTAATTATCCTCAGGAAATTGCATTTGAAGGTATTTTAGGTAGTATCATGGTGTCATTGAAACCTATCAGCCAGTCATGTTACTATCACTGGAGTGAAAACCTTTTTATAAGAACCAGATTTTTGAAAACTCACGAAATGATTTTTTTTTTTAATAATGCTGGACATCTAGCAGCATTTGCAAATTTCTGCACGTTTCAAGCCTCCTTCTCAGGCCTCCTTTTAAAATGCTCTGTTATTTTTCATGCTGTCCAGAGTACAGTGGAGGGCTGTCACAGACCAGGGTTTTCCTGCCAGCTCAAATTGGAGCTCTCTGAGACCATTTATTGAAGCAGAAAGCCCCGGGGGCACGTGGGGGTGGGAAGTGCTGCATGATTTACCATGGGTTCACTTTGCACACTGGTGGTTGGCTTTGGGGCACCTGCTCAGCCTCCCCTGGCAGATGCTGTGAGTCCTGGATGCCCATGGGAGCTGAGGATGTCCAACATCACCAAACCAAATTTGACTTGGCTGGGTCTGGGGTGCACCCTGACAGCCACAGTGGCCACTCAGCAGCAGCAAGAAGGTGGACCCTGCTATCTTTTTGGAGAGGCTCTGATAGGGAAACAAAAGCTGCTGTGATGCAGCAAAAAAAGAGATGCTGTTAACATCCTGCTGGGATGGAGTGGACCTTCTTAATCTTATTCAAAGCTCAGCAGTGTTTCCCACACATCCCTCCCACAGATGAGGCTGTGGCACTCCCCAGCAGAGCCAGGACCTGATCCATGCCTGCACAGCTGTTGGAAGAAACCAGAAGCTGGCTGGGGCAACAGGAAAAGCCCCCAGGCAGGGCCATGGGGAGAACCATAATGTGGTGGTGTGGTGGTCACCTGCCACCAGTTGCTGAGGGGAGCTTCTCAACCTGGAAAACTGGTGATCCCAAAATTATTAGGGCCTCTAAGGGTTGGATGCTGAAAGGGATTTGTCCCCTGCTCCAGTCTCTGTGCTTACAAGGAGGGGAATTGATAAAGGTTGCTGATCCTCAGCAGCCAAGGTTTTTGGGGGCTGGGATCCCAGCTGACCCCCATTCCCCCATACATTTATCATGTGGAGGACTGAGATTGGGTATCCCTGGATCTGGGAGCTGCAGTGCCTGTTTACAATAGACACCTAAAGCTGTGGAAAAGTGATGCAATTCCAACCAGGAGGCTGTAGCAACTCTGCAAAGTGACCTGGAGGAGAGGTTTTACATGCACCAAAGCTTATCATTCACTTGTTTGAATTTAGGACTCGCTTCCATCAGTGGGGATGAATCAGGAGCCACTCCAATGAAATCAGCTGGGTAATCAGAGTGTCAATAGGATTGAGCCTGGTTTTTCCACACTGTCCTCTTGCCCTCCTACCTGTGCAGAGCCAGCCCCTGCCACGGCAATGTTTCCTCTGATGCTGGAGGATCTGGAGGGGAAGGATGAGTAACTTGCACAGCTGAGGCACTGCCCCACTCCTGGAGCTGAGGCACAGGCTGTCAGCTGCTGGGAACAGCCTTCCCGCTGCTCTGTGTTCCCCCAGCACATTCGGGACCATGCAGAGAACCACGGGGAGGAATAGAAGAATAGGATGGTGCATCCCGCCGATCCATCCGGTTTTCCTGCAGCATCTATCGTGCAAATGAATCCCCGAGCGCCTCTCGGGGTGTGGCCGTTCATTCGTGGGGATGCATCTTTGTTGCGCACAGGATTATGAGAGTTCTGGAGGAAAGGAAGTTGCCAGCCCGTGAAGTGGGTTTGGGAATGCCGAGCTAAAACAAAGAGCACCATCTCCTGGCAGCTGGGAATGGCTGGCGCTGCTCCGAGGGATGCACGCCCCGCTGCAGTTCTCCTGCAGGCGGCTCGCTGCTCTCTGCCCAGCGCAGAGCATCTGGAGGTGGGAGAGCTCAGCTTTGACAGCTGGATCTGGCCACTGAGAAGGGCTAATCCAGGGGACACTGGGAGCCGATCCCGTGGTGTTATCCTCAGCACAGGGGTGCCTCTGCTTGGCTTGAGAGCTCTCAGCCATTTGGGTTTCACAGAATCACAGAATTTTTAGGTTGGAAGAGACCTTCAAGATCATCGAGTCCAACCCATGTTCTAACACCTCAACTAGATCATGGCACCAAGTGCCACGTCCAGTCTTTTTTAAAACACATCTAGGGATGGTGACTCTACCACCTCCCTGGGCAGATGATTCCAGTATTTTATCACTCTTTCTGTGAAAAACCTCTTCCTTAAATCGAGCCTGAATCTCCCTTGGCACAGCTTGAGACTGTGTCCTCTTGTTCTGTCTGTTGTTACTCAAGCTGACTCACAATTGCTAAAGCACTTCTGAGTTTTGTTTGGATATCAAAGTGTTTGGGGTTAGAAAATCCACCCTTGTCTTGCAGGACTGAGAGCATGACTCCCAAGGGGTACACTCAAATATCCATGAGGGTGGCCAGGTTCTTTTGGAGCAGTGTATGATTGGGGTTGGGGTTGAGGGATGTCTCTGCCACTCACACAAGCTGCCCTTGCCACTGCCAGTCAAGGACATTCGGAAATCTGGAGCTTTCCTGAGGTTTGGCTTGAATTTGAATCAAGCAGAGAGGGGAAAACAGCTTGGTCTGGACCCAAGAAAATGGTGTGCTTGGAATTTGGAGACAGACTTGGGACTGCTGGTGTGTCCAGCTACAGTAAAGAGGAGTGGAAAAGGGATGTAAGCCAGAACATTTGCATAAAGATGTGTGTGGATACAGATGAGAATGCAGTAAGCTATCATGAGTTTTAAAAGGGAAAGTAACTGAGTTGGGGAACTAAAAGGACACAATGAGACATCATGTATCAGGGTCAAAAAACAGGGAAAAAATTTTCCCTTTCCCCCCTCTCCTTTTTTTAAATTTTAAGTGAGGAATAAAAGGAAGCAAAGGTCAAGCAAAGGCTTTTTACTAGTGGCTGATGACAAAGTTATAAATTTGGTACAGAAAAAAAAAAGGCAGGACTGTTTATTAGCCACTTTTGTTATGCATTTGGAAGAAAGCAGGAAGATACATTTTCCTAATGGTCATGGCTGTGTGATAAAAATGAAATGATATCTCTAATTGATTAATTACTGCAGGTCAGGGATTGTTGAAATGGGACAGGGTGGACAAGGGAAAGAGCTGGGAAGACCCTGCTTCTGGGAGCTTTCATCCCTGCAGCACTGGGGCAATATCCAAAGCAAAAAGTCAGAGCCAACTATTTAAAAGACTTACAGGAATCTCCTGGAAGCTGTTTGCTCCCACTATTCTGCTTTTGTCTGAAAAGGTCGCTGAAACCTTGATCCCTCCCATTGCAACCAAAAAGATTTTGTCTTCCCTGCACAGCTCCAGGCTGTAAAAACTGCATCACCCAATTAAAGATTAGTTCTCCCCTCTCTTCTTCTGAAAAATTATTAGTTTTGAGCAAATCAGTGACACACCATAAATACAGAACCTTGCATTGAGGGGTTGCCAGCTGTTTTGGGGAATTGAAATTTCATGTCACAGAATCATGGGATGGTTTGAGTTGAAAAGGACTTTAAAGATCATCTTGTTCCAATCCTCCTGCTGTGGGCAGGGACACCTTCCACTGGAGCAGGTCCCTCAAATGTCTGTCTGTGCCAGTGAAGATCACCAGAGCTGCATGTGAAGCTTGACAGGTTAATAAGAAATGAGGTTATTTTATTGAAAGTTGAGCACAATATTCTGAAGTGATCAATTTTAATAAAGCCAAGAATACTCTAGTCAGGGAAAAAAAAAAAGAATTTTATTTAAATCAGCTCTTTTTCTTGACTATGATCCTCAGCTAACTTTTTGTTCCCTGTTCCAGCAGTGCAGCTTGCCCTGATCCAAACTGGCCTTTCTTAAATTAAGAGCTACTCTGCATGGAACTGATGATTTCTAAATTATTTCCTGTATCAATTGCTAAATAGCTCTAAATCCAGTTCCACAGGAGAGGATTTCTGGAGCATTCACTTACTCTGAGCAAACAAAACAGTCATTTTCCAATATTCCTTTTGTTCCTTTGCAGTTGATGAAAGCACATGTAACTTGCTGAGCATCTCAGCTGGGCTGGAGTGAATGAATCAGCCCCATTACTCCTTAGCTGGTCACAGGAAGTGAAATTATTTCCTGAGGGCTCGTGTTACGGGAAAGCACAACTGCTGCTCTCAGGAGCTGAATAGCTTTCCTTCACCTGAATTGGCAGGCAAGTTTTTGGGTAGTTCTGAGTGAAATCCAGATTAAAAAAAAAAAACCCAGCCTTTGTAACAAGGGGAAATTCAGACCTGATCCTGTCATCTGCTACCGGTGCTATTCAAGGCTTCTCCTTCCCACGGATATTGAAGCAAATAAACTTAGAAGTCAGAGAGGGCAGTGCCTAATCACCAGGCTCTGAGTACACTATTCTTCAGCAAAAATCTGCTCAGCTATTATCAGTTTCCATGTCTTTAACAGCCAGTCTAATAGCTGAGAGATTCACACTTCCCAAATGAGAGGCAGTTTTAGCAATGGCTTTAAATCAATCCCGGTGGAAATAGGGAGTTACATTAAATCCTATTAATTAGGCAATTTCAGCTGTCTTCAGTGCTTTTGACTCTGCTGTTGCCTTGAGGATTGGGATCCCCAGATGTCCTGCTAATGTGAGCCATCCTTTTCTCACATACCCTGTAACTCTCTCTCCTCCTCAGCCCCAGTAGGAAATGCATTTTCTGGTTTCATTTTTATTCTCAAAACTGCTGCAGGAAAAAGCAGAAAAGGTTTATGATTGGCAGTGATTCCACTCTAAACCAGCTCCTGTGTTAACATCTGCTGTAGTAATGGGTCTGTACTATCTGAGAATGTGATGTCTGTGTTTATCACTATTTCAGGGTTATTTTTCTTTCCGCTGAGGAATAACCTAAAGAATGGGATGGTATTTTCTCTTTGTCACCGTGGCTCTCCCGTGAGCTGCCCTGGCCATAGCTCCTGCTATGAAGCACCTGACACAAATGCATTAGAAACCATTTCACTGCTTTGTTGATCAGCACTGCTAAGAGCTGCAAATGCTTGTGCATCTGGCTCCCATGTACTGTGGACAAAGCACAAATGAAAGCTGTGAGCAGCATCTGTGAATATTGCTTTGGCTGTGGCTTCCTTCTCCTCTGGCTCTGTTTGTGCTCCCTCTCTCCCAGCAATAGTGGGATGTTTGTAGGAATGGATTTTTGCCCTCTGATGGTGTTGTGACAGCGTTTTCCTCGTGAGCAGAAAGTGTTCCACAGCCATCTTGAGCTGATGCTCAGCCACTCAGAGTCAGTGGGACTTTCCTGGTGAATTCAGTGGGCTTTGGATCAGGTCCAGCAGGCACTGAGGAAGCATTTAATGAAAGAGCAGCCCTGAAACGCCGTGATTTAGACAGCCACTCACCACTCTCAAATAGTAAATTACAAAATTACAAACAGCAGATACTGGCAGCAACAGGCATGAATAGTCTGTAGTCAGCAATTCACAGCCTGGAATATGTTGGTGTAAACAATGCATCAGATAATTCCAGCTAACCAACACATTTGTGAAAATCCAAGCCTGTCTGTGGATAATTTTCAAAAAGGCAAGTTCAGCAAGAAGAGCACTTGCAAGGAATAGAAGCTTTTCATTTTTGCTTACTGCTCATTTAGAAATGTGTTCTGGGGATGAGCTGTCCTTGCAAGGCACTGGATGACCTCAGGTAGAACCTGGGTGTTGGGCAGCCCAGTTTATCCCTTATTCTGCTTTGGTTTTTCTTTGGTTTTCCACTTTGGCTTCATTCTTCATTTGCTGTTGGGACTGAGTTATTTGGAGCAGTGAGGATGGGAACTGACTACAGCAAGTTGCAGCAGCCCTGAGCGAGCTGGCAGGAAAACAGAAGGTGAAATTTGGAGTAGGTAAATGTAAAGGTGCATAGATAGAGAGGGGGAAATAAGCCCCAAGTTCACATCTCCACAGTGACCCTCACCACTCTGAGGCAAGAGCTTGCCTTGATGATGAATGTTTCTGTGAAAAGTTCTGTGCAGTGCTACACAGCAGTGAGAGGCTTCAACCCAGTTGAAGACTGGGAATGACTGGGAGTGACTGGGAATGACTGGGAATGGATGATTTTCCACCTGCTGGCTGCAGCACCCCTTGCTCTGTACTCTCCTGTGGCAAAGGCTGCTACAAATCCCTGGCTGAGGGGATGGAGCTGCTGCCAGCATCGTGTGTGCAGGGGCAGATTAGCAGGGAGGGCTGGTGGGTTGCAGCAGCACCCAGAGCCAGGGGAGGATGGGGACACAGGGACAGGTAGAACAGGTAGGCTGAAAAGCAAGGAGTGGCATTTTTGGGTTTATTTTCCTCTATGCTACCAGGTTTCCCCTTGTAATAGGAGGGGCACGTTGTTCCCAGCCTAGAGGCAGTACAGGGAAAATAAGTTGCTTGGAAGACATCACAACACTGAACAATGTAGAAAAACAACGAGGGAAATGATCACTCTGTGCAGGGCTTGGGGGGTGTGTGTGTGTCAAATCCAGTGAGGCTGTGCAGTAAAATAAAGCCTTCAGCTGCAGCTCTGAAGTATTACAGCGCAGAAAATACTGCTTCAGGGCTCACTGAATGAGCTTGCACATGCCTGATGCATGGAGGGCTGTGGGGAAAAGCAGTTGTGGTGGTGTTTAGAGATGCTCTCATTCCCTGTGTGTGCAAGGAAGAAGGAAATACTCAAACACAAGTAGCTCAGGAGCTTTCTCATGGACACTTTCCAGCTTCTGCCTGTTCAGCTGCAGCAATATCCCTTCAGTATTATGGTGAAGCCTGCACTGTGTGTGGTAGCCCAGGCACGTGTGGAGCAGGTCAGGAGCCTCACATCCCTTGCAGGTGATGAGCAGAGGTCGGAGAAAGCCAGCCAGCCCCTGAGCTGCTTCAGCACACGAGGGGTTAACAGGCTGCTCCCTCCCATAGGCACCAGCTCCTTCAGACATTGGCTTTGTGCCTCCTCATCCCACCCCCTCAGCCCCCACAGAAATCCGTCTCTCCCACCTCCCTCATGGGGGATCTCTCTGTTCCCATCCTCGAGCTGTGCTTTGTGTGAGTGCTGCAGAGAGAGAGTGGCTGCTGTTTCTAATTTAATTAGCATCATCCCCAGGAGCTGAGAGCGTGGCAGAGGGAATTGGAGGCAGTGCATGAAAATGATGCATGGGTTTAACCACCTTCATGCCAGCATGATTTCTAGGTGATGCACACGGGATACAGATTTATGAACATGTGGAAATCACTAAATGAGGGTATTGAGTCTCTGCCTTGGTGTTACACAAATTTAGGGTGGCTACTCTTAAGATAAAATGTAATCTAAATCTGCTTGCCAACTTTCCCTCTCAATTTCTGTCCAGCAGAATTTTTTTCATAATGAAAAGTTTCTTTAGGATGAAATTCCTCCACTTCTATGTATTTAAAAAGGAATATTAGTTTAGTATTGGACATTAGATTTCTTTTAAGGATATTGAATGCTGAGCCCCTGGGTTGGATTGTGAGGGATGTTGTGAGATCGCAATCACAGGAAGTTTTTATTTACAGGCTTGGCAAACATTGGCCAGGAATGTTTAGTTACTATCAGGATCCCTAAAGCTATTTTAAGATCGAACAGCAGCTGGAAGCCTTTTGTGACAGATGTGCCACGATATTGCCCAAAGGTATAGAAAGGCACAGTCCCCAGGAGCTTGCAAGCAAAGTCAAACCGAATCAGAAACCAAATCTAAAATCAGCAGGGGGTGAGTGTGGCTTTGCAGAAGGCTTGATGCAGAGAGCACGCAGGCACTTGTGTCTCACTGTGCCTCGTTTTTGTGTGTTTGCTTCAGGTGTCACAGGCTCGTCACATCTCTTTGACTACGGCTCCACTGCCAACGGAGGGGACAACTCCTTCTACACCTCCCTGATCTCCGATGTCCACTACACCACCCCGCGGGACTCCACCTATTTCACGGGCATCTATCAGCAGGAGAACACTCCCATTCCCTGCTCGGGCAGCACGGAGGGGTTTAACGCCCTGGGGCATCCTGTGCAAGACGTGACTGGCTTTGAGTCCCGCGGCTTGTTTAGCTCAGACTCGGGAATAGAGATGACTCCTGCAGAGTCCACTGAAGTCGACAAAACCTTAGCAGATCCCATGAAAGCAGAAGCTTACAAATACATGGACATGAGTAGATCGGAAGAAATAAAGTACCCAGAGAAACATGACTCTGACTCAGAAGATGAGAGCCCCGGTTTTAGTGATCAGTACCGGGGAGCACCCGCGGGGTCCAGCCACGCCGCTGAACCTCCCCGGACACCTTCGGAGAGCACAAAGGCAGCCAAGGAACAAGACCTGCTGGAAGACAGAAAGTCTGGGGGTCAGCACAGTCCCTCTGGGGCTACAACCCCCGTCAAGATCACGCTCACTGAGACAGAAAGCCCGAAGGAAGCTGCCAGCAAAGAGCCGAGCCCGACTCAGCCGGACGCCGGCCTGAAGCCGAGCCACGAGGTGGTGCCGACGGTGACGGTGTCGGAGCCGGAGGATGACAGCCCGGGATCTGTCACACCACCCTCCTCTGGCACAGGTAATGGCTGGTGTTGGTGCAGGGCACCGAGGGTTCTGCTGTTCGAGACGTGGTTGCAACTGCACCCTGCACGTTGTGGAATTACCATGGATTTTTGGGGTGGCTGTAACAGGGTGTGAGAGGGCTCCATGCCAGAGGTGTGAGTGCTCTGCTCTGGCACCTGTTTGTGTAGGCAACCTGAAAGGGGAGGCAAACTGTGCTCCCCATCCCATCACACTGCTCAGGATGGGCTGCCCCTGCTGCATGGGAAGGGATCCAGGCCTGCTGAGCCCAGTCCTCAGGGATCTCTCCTCCAGGGAAAGCCGTGTGCCTGTGGGCATCACTGGGGCATCTTCCTCTGGATCCTGGTGGTTTGGGGGTCTCTTGGTCACCCTGGCTGCCCTGATTCCCCGAGGGAAATGAGGTGTGTGGGATCAGGGCCATGCAGCTGACTGTGTTCATATTATTAACATTTTAATGGCTGGCTTAGTATCTCTTTGCCCCTGCAGAAAATAAGGTTAAATTGGTAAAAATCAGTGCTGTTTTCATGTTTTCATGCTGCTCTTATAAAGTGCAGAGGAGGGAAATGCTGTCACCTCATTTACAAAGGGCCAGTCTCTTTAAGACTCCTGATTGCTGTTGGAGGGTCACCAAAACCCCATGTTTATACATTTCCCTATTGTCTGATTACTGTAGTAGTACATAATATTTATTCCTCATTTTCCCTATTATGCACTGCTAAAATATAAATGTAGCATAGTCCTTTAAAAAGAACTAAAGTTCTGTGACAGAGAACAGAGTTTTTAGACTGAAAATTACATTTCATGCTGCTGGAATCCTGGAATCCTGGAATCTTTTAATCAAAATCTTTTAACAATGAACATTTGACAAAGAACATCCCCAAACTGAGAAAAACATTGCATCAATTTCATGCAGAAGCATTTAAAAAAAAAAAAAAAAAAAAAAAAAAAAAAAAAAAAAAAAAAAAAAAAAAAAAAAAAGGAAAAAAAAAAAAAAGAAAAAAAAACCTGACTAGAATTTCCTGAAAATGGCAGTCTGGCACCCACACCAATACCCTTGGAGAAATATTTACCTCCTACAGAAAAGTAAGGGAGCATTTGTGCACCCCCACATAGGAAAAGGAGATAGAGTCCACCACAGCTGTGAATTTATTCTTCCTGCATCCACCAGAAACTTTAATGAACAGACTTTAGAGCCACATTTTTCTTCCTGTATTTGACTGAGTGAAATCACACACTGCTCCTGAGACCTGCTGCTGTTCATCGATTTACACTTTTTGCTACAAGGTAATTAAGGACTTCAGGCACTGTTGCTTATTCAGTCTGGGTGGCTGATCCAGGCTGCCTGGGGATGCTCGGTATCTGTAGCCCATCAAAACTGCTTTGCCATCGTGCTAAGGAAAGAAGAAGGCATCTTCTTCTACAGGCTGGCTCCCAAGGGGTGTTTCCTCTGGATTTCCCACCCTTTCCTGCAGCTGAGAACGTTCCATGCCCAGACCCCACATTCACAAGTGATGAAGAAGTTTGAAACCTTCCCTTGCTATTCCCAGCAAAGTTGTGGCTCCTAGGTACCCCTCAAACATTCTGGCAAAGCTGCCAGTCACCCCCTGCTTGGATCAAGACTTCTAAAACTGTTTTGCTTTTTATCTCCGTCCCTCCTCTTTCTGGGGAAGGAACACGTGGCCTGTCCCTGCGCTGGTGCTGAAAGGCCGTGGGTATTTATCCCCTTCCCCCGTGCCAGGGGTAAATGTGACACCCTGCTGCTGGCCACAAAGGACTGTTTTATTCCCAAGGTGAACGCCAGGGCTGGCAGTTTCACGCTGCCAGCCCAGGGTGTAGCGTTGCTGTGCTACGAGGGCTGGAAGTCACATTCCAGTCTGGACTTGTCCCTGATTCGGTCGTGGCTCAGGGAGAAAATGTGGTGATGCAGGAGAGCAGCTCCCTGCAGCCGGAGGATGCACGAGCTCCCAATGCACCAGAAAATTCCCAGCAATCAGGCAGGAGTGTGTTGTAACAGTGCCAGCACCTCAGTCCTGTCTGCGACCACAGTCTGGGGTGCAAAAGGACTTTTTTGTGTCACCTGTGGTGTCACAGGGCTGGAAACCTTCCCCCACTCCACTGTGGTACCCAGCCCTGTGGGCACCTGCAGGCACTGCCCTGTCATGGGCCTCTTCACCAGCATCCACTGGAGGAAACTTGGGGATTCATTTTCCTGGTGGTTTTCATGACTCCTCACAACCTGCAGTGCCACTTAGTGACCTCATCACATTAATAATGCCTTTAAATTAGGGAATGGACACTCAGCATTCCAGAGGACAAATTTCCATGTGTGCTTGATGGCTGTTTCAATGTGACTGGGGAATTGCAGTCAGAAAATCCAGACTACATTGATAATCTTTTTGTTTTGTTTCAAATTTTGAGTGATGAGATAGTCATTATTTTTGTTACTATAGTTCATAATGATATTAAGAATTACAGTAGAAAAAAATTAGTTTCATTCTTGGACCCAAGTGAGCTAAAAGCAAACAGAGAGATTTCACCTCTCATGCATACCCTGAGANGAATTACAGTAGAAAAAAATTAGTTTCATTCTTGGACCCAAGTGAGCTAAAAGCAAACAGAGAGATTTCACCTCCCATGCATACCCTGAGAAAAAAAACAAACCCCAAATAAATTAAAAAACAAACAACCTAGTCAACCAACAAAACAAAACAAAACAAAAAACCAACAAAAATAACAAAACCAACCAAAAAAAAAAAAAAAGGAAAATTTCTGATCTTAAATTTTCCACACCTGGAAGTTAAAGCTGGGCAAAACTACAGGTGGGTTGCTGGGATCAGCAGAACCCACCAGCCCCATGTATGTACTTGTCCCCAAGGCTGTTGATGACAGTCTGATGCTGTCATGCTTGTCCTGAGCCCATGTTCTTCTTGACTGATGATTTTCCTGGTGAAAACCACGCTGTTGAGCCACTGGTCAAGCAGTGACCAGCACTGCCTTCTACCTCAGCTTTCTCTTCAGTAAATGATGCTCCTTTTATAAGGAGTACCTACATGGAAAAATGCTGTTATCACTGTTAGTCATCCCAGCCTGGGACACTTTGTGCCTGTGCTCCCAGCCATGCTAGAGGGACACGTGCTGCTGTGAAATCGATTGTGTTTGTTCCCTAAGTTGCTAGAAAATAAGATTATTGCATTTTTATTTTTTTTTTTCCTTCCTGTACGGCAGAACCGTCGGGCTCAGAGTCGCAGGGCAAAGGCAGCCTGTCGGAGGACGAGCTCATCAGCGCCATCAAGGAAGCCAAGAGCTTTTCCTTCGAGCCCCCGGAGAAGCCGCCGGCCCCCGCCGCGGAGAAGAGGGACCAGCGGGCCAAGCCCGGCCGCGCTCCCCCCTCCTCCTCCTCGCACGCCGACAACGAAGGCAGCAGCGCCGAGTCCGGCGACTCGGAGATCGAGCTGGTGTCGGAGGACCCGCTGGCTGCCGAGGAGGTGCTGCACTCCAACTACATGACCTTCAGCCACATCGGGGGGCCCCCTCCGTCGCCCGCCTCGCCCTCCATCCAGTACAGCATCCTGCGGGAGGAGCGGGAGGCGGAGCTCGACAGCGAGCTCATCATCGAGTCCTGCGATGCCTCCTCGGCCTCCGAGGAGAGCCCCAAGAGGGAGCAGGACTCCCCCCTGATGAAGCCCAAGGTCATGGACATTATCAAGGAGGAGAACAACTCGCGCACGGACGCCTCGGACTACGAGGCCGCCAAAATGACAGAGAGCAGGATGAACAGGGAGAACCTGGCAGAGTCCTCGTCCTACCTGAAAAGCTCCTTTGTTGCGCCAAAAATAGGCGCTGAGCCCCCGACCTCTGCCGTCAGCACCGAGGAGCTGAAGGAGAGAGTCATCCTGAAGAAACCCATTGAAGAGACTGTTGTTAACCAAAGTAAAGTGTCTTCCAAGGACTTCGGCAAAAAAAGTCCGTTGGCTTCGTTGCTACTGCCGTTTTTAAATAAGCAGAAAGGTAAATGCAGATGTTATGTTGGTTTTTGCCGGGCTGCTGAGAGAAGGGGGGGGTTTGGGGAAGTGCCTGTTCCTTGCAGGGGAGATGTCTGAAGTGAGGAGCTGGCACAGGATACCCTCAGGTGGAAGCTGGGCATGCCTGTGACAATCCACACATCATCACTGACCTGCACATCCTCTTAGGGAAGGAATAAATACCAGCATCAATAATTTCTAGGCTTAAGCATAGATACAGGATGGTGCAGGACCCCCAGTACCACATGGGTGATTTGTTCATCAGGCATCTGGAGGACAATGAGGAGCAAATTATCATCTTACCTTTTAAATACAACTTGCCTTGTCCCAGGGGAGGGGTGCAATCAGGGATGTGGTCCTGCACCTCTCAGAAGTGCAAGGATAAAGATTTTCAGGATGCACTTATGAAAAAAGGAAAGATTTAGAGGAGGAGAAGAGCTGGATTTGGTGAGTCTGGGTGTTTCTGGAAGTGTTCAAGGCCAGGCTGGATGGGGCTTTGTGCAGTCTGGCCCAGTGGAAGGTGNCGCACGCCGACAACGAAGGCAGCAGCGCCGAGTCCGGCGACTCGGAGATCGAGCTGGTGTCGGAGGACCCGCTGGCTGCCGAGGAGGTGCTGCACTCCAACTACATGACCTTCAGCCACATCGGGGGGCCCCCTCCGTCGCCCGCCTCGCCCTCCATCCAGTACAGCATCCTGCGGGAGGAGCGGGAGGCGGAGCTCGACAGCGAGCTCATCATCGAGTCCTGCGATGCCTCCTCGGCCTCCGAGGAGAGCCCCAAGAGGGAGCAGGACTCCCCCCTGATGAAGCCCAAGGTCATGGACATTATCAAGGAGGAGAACAACTCGCGCACGGACGCCTCGGACTACGAGGCCGCCAAAATGACAGAGAGCAGGATGAACAGGGAGAACCTGGCAGAGTCCTCGTCCTACCTGAAAAGCTCCTTTGTTGCGCCAAAAATAGGCGCTGAGCCCCCGACCTCTGCCGTCAGCACCGAGGAGCTGAAGGAGAGAGTCATCCTGAAGAAACCCATTGAAGAGACTGTTGTTAACCAAAGTAAAGTGTCTTCCAAGGACTTCGGCAAAAAAAGTCCGTTGGCTTCGTTGCTACTGCCGTTTTTAAATAAGCAGAAAGGTAAATGCAGATGTTATGTTGGTTTTTGCCGGGCTGCTGAGAGAAGGGGGGGGTTTGGGGAAGTGCCTGTTCCTTGCAGGGGAGATGTCTGAAGTGAGGAGCTGGCACAGGATACCCTCAGGTGGAAGCTGGGCATGCCTGTGACAATCCACACATCATCACTGACCTGCACATCCTCTTAGGGAAGGAATAAATACCAGCATCAATAATTTCTAGGCTTAAGCATAGATACAGGATGGTGCAGGACCCCCAGTACCACATGGGTGATTTGTTCATCAGGCATCTGGAGGACAATGAGGAGCAAATTATCATCTTACCTTTTAAATACAACTTGCCTTGTCCCAGGGGAGGGGTGCAATCAGGGATGTGGTCCTGCACCTCTCAGAAGTGCAAGGATAAAGATTTTCAGGATGCACTTATGAAAAAAGGAAAGATTTAGAGGAGGAGAAGAGCTGGATTTGGTGAGTCTGGGTGTTTCTGGAAGTGTTCAAGGCCAGGCTGGATGGGGCTTTGTGCAGTCTGGCCCAGTGGAAGGTATCCCTGTCTGTGGATGTGGGGTTGGAACTGTACAATATTTAAGATCACTTGCAACCCAAACTATTCAGAGATACTGAAGCTGCTGCAGTTTAAACAAATCTCTCTCATGGCGGCTCCATTCTTAATAATGAGGATGCTCCCAAGTGCAGGGAAGTGGGTGGCTCATCCCAGCTCTGCAGGACTTGGGGGACACCCTGTGTGCTCCTCTGAGATTCCCTTCCTGAATCCAGCAGTGTGAGGAGGAAGGGCAGGACACTTCTGGGTGAGCTCAAGTTGTGTCCCCATAGGATCCCTTCAAAGCCAGTGCAGAACCAGCCAGGTCCAGGCTTGCTGTGCCAGGCACTGTGATCTAACAGGACCTACCAAACCTTTAGAGACACCACCAGGTTTTAGTGTGAGCTGAACCCTGAGGACCAAGGGGCAGCATGTGGTCACTTCATGCTGACACTGTGGGGTCTCTAGAGCCTGTAAGGGGCTTGGGTCACAAACCACATGGAAAAAAATATTCTTTGCAAGATTCCAGCTCTAAGTAGCACTTTGTGTGCCCTGCCTTTGTAGGCTGGTGTGGGAGGGAGGGACACTGGGACTGCCCCACATCTTCCCTGCTGCCCCTCTGCCACTCCCCTGGCTGGGCTGGAGGACAGTGACTGCCCACTTCTCTTGTCAGATGTTGTTTTTGGAACTCAGAGCTGCTGCTTCCTTGCAAACAGCTGGATAGAGCTCGGAGGAGGGGAAGAATCCCCCCCACCCTTCTTAAAGAGCATCTTTTTCCTCTGTCCACGTTGGTGCAGGCATGTCCCACGTGACAGCCCTGAGATGTGGCAGGCATGTGTGAGTCCACACTTAACACCCATTCCCTTTGTGCTGTGAACCCAAGTGTGCAGGTCTGCTCAGGAAACAGCCTGAACTCTCATGGTGTGCTGAGGGCTGCAAGATCTGCAGCACAAACAAAATATGTTAATGCTGATTCTGAGTGGAAATGCTCTAATGACATTAATAGTCTGAATAAGAAACATGATTGTTGCTTGTAAATGTGTTTTCCTGGCAGCCTCTCAGGGTTCCCAGTGTCATGCTGTGCATCTCATCTCCCTCACAAATAGTCTGAGCTCAAACCATTTCTTCCTCACTTAGCAAATTCCCATTTTTCAGGACTAGACAAGCCTCTGCCCAAATCCTACAGGTTGTAGGGCTGATTAAATTAACTTTAAATGCTGCTCCTTCAGTCTAGCATTGGGTCTCTGCAATCCCAGTGTGTGTGTTGTTCTGGAGAGAACACTAAAAATTTGGCCTTGGATTTGGGAAAGTAGTTGGGGACTGTCAAGTGGACAGCTAGTGTTCTGTACCTCAATTTTAAGATTTCAGGATCTGTTACAATTTTTAGTACCCCTCAATCATATTCAGATTATTTTGGCCTAAGTTTCATGACTCTCTTTATTTCTGTCATTGCCTAAAGTGATGCGAACATACTTGTTCTTATGTGGTGATCAGAGAAAATCCCTGTGTACAGGGACTTTGTCCCTGTGTGCATGTGTCCTATCTTTATTCCCCTAGGACAGTAGAGGCAGGAGCATTACCTCACTAGACAGCTAATTACTGCTTGGTGGTGCAAAGAGGACTAATCCAGTATGTGCTTTTGTTGCTCTCAAGACACCCTGGTGCCTAAGGCAAGGAAAACAAAAACATAGAGCCTCTTGAGAGTATTGTTGGTAAAACCTGTGTATCTTTTTTTAAAGCTGATTTCTCAATATGGGGAGGTGGGTTCAAGATAAGGAAGTTTGCATGATGGTAGGATTTTGTTTACAAGGCCTTCCAGTCATGGGTGTGTTGCTGTATTTGGGCAATATTTAAATTATTACGTAAAATGTGGTATAAGGGGCTCTCCTTCTCTCCTGGGAAAGGAGAGCTGGACCCTCTCTGGGAGAATCCACATGAAACCCACAAGAAATCCATGTGAAAGCCAGCACTTTATCAGAGGTGAACTGAAGGATGTGTTAACCAGAGCATCCCTATGGGTCCTCCCAAGGCACTTTGTCTGGCAGGGAAATGATGTGGCAGAGCACATCTACTGGGACAGGGACAGCTTTCATGGCATCAGCTTGAGGTCTTGGCAGAGCTTGACATCACAGCATCACATTTGTGCCATGTGCCAGCTCAGAGGCACCTGGCAGGCATTTGGCACAGGCCACACTCAGCCCAAGTGACAGGAACAGGGGGAGAAGTGGCAGTGACACACAGCAGAGGTGCAGCAGAGTGCTGTCACCCACAGCAGGAACAGGCATCATTCACTCATTAGAAGAATTATCTTAGTCATGGTTATCTATCATTAAGAGAATATTAACAAGATGCAACAATGTACTTGTTAAACATGGAAATCAGAAAAGCCTTGATTGTTTGCTATTACTTACTTATTAAACAAGATCAAACAAAGCTGTTCATCACACCTGGCTGTGTTTTTTACACCCTGCTTAGATCTTTCTGTGGCCCTTGGCCAGCTCATAGCCAGGACTATGTAATTTAAAAACAGTCACCCATCAGTTTCAACGTAAGCTGTTTCAATACTATTTCAAGCTATTTCAGTTTCAATGTTAACTGTTTCACAGTGTGGTGCTGTAATCCCACCAGGTGTTTTCCCCTCTTACCCATGGCATTAATGTACTTTGCATTGCTCATCAGAAGAGTTTGCTCTGAGGTGGTGAGACAAAAACTGATTTTGGGTGTAGGAAAGGCTGTGCAAAGGGAAAGTTCCCCGTTCATCCTTACCCCAGGAACAGTCTTGCTGGTTGTGTCGCTGCCAGCCTGAGGGCTCTGTGCCTCTCTGGTGTCTCTGGGAGTGCTGAAAGCACATCCCTCCCCCTGGATAACGAGGTGGAGCACAGCAAGTGCTTGTGTGGTTTGCACAGTGATCTCTGCTTAACGTCTGTTGCCATCCAGTGGCAAAAACAAAAATGGGCAGTGACTTCCCACCTCCATTTTACCGGAGCTGCCAGGATGTGATGGAGTGGAGCTGTCCCCACGCTGTTGATCACCAAGCAACAGTCACCCATTTTCCACATGGTTGGAATGATGGCTTTGCTTGATGCACCCCAGGCTTGGCTTGGGCCCGAGATGTGCAGTTGTTACCTGTGTTAGTGCGGCCAGCTCCTCCTCCTCCTGCAGGGCACAGAGGGGAAGGCAGAGCTGCAGCCAAGCAGCCCTCACATCACTCCTACCATCTCCTCCCAGGGGTGGGCACTGCCCTTACACAACAGGGCTTGGAGCACATCTGACTGTGGCACTGAAGGAAGGGAGGGTGCCAGCTCGGTTTCTTCTTCCTTTTTATTCTTTTTTGTTAAATTCTTACGTGCTGGACTTGCACATGGCTTGGGCACACAGGGAATTTCAGAAAACACCTGCTGTCCTGGAAACATGAATCCTTTGGCCCGGGGCATTTTGCAAGAAGTCTGGATCAAGGCAAGCTGAGATGGAGCTCTTTGGCTGAGTCCTTTCCTGTCTTCTCTTGTGGTGCCTTTTGGCCACTCTCTGCCAGGGTGGCCTGGCTTACCTTGTGCTGGTGTCTCACAGCCTGAGGACCTGTCCTGGGAGATCTCCCTTATGCCACTCCTTCAGTGACAATATTAGAAGATTCCTCCTTCTTGATCTATTTAATGAAATATGCAGCAGCTTGTTACCTTTCAGATCAGATGCCTGATCTCAGGATATAAAAAAGAAAGAGATGTGGACATTCACAGTAATGGTTATTTTAATTTTCTTTTTACTTTATGGCAGAATTTCATGTAAGAAAAGGAAAGCCCAGGCCTGGGGCTGTGGGCTGTCACTCACAGGGTAGATGACACCATGGGCAGGACTCAGGCTCCAGGCAGGATCCTGCTGGACACACAGTCAAAATAAATTAATCAGTTCAAGTGCATTATTCTGCAGCACAGTCCTGTGCCAACCTGCCACGAAGCATCTGGATTTTGATGCCTTGTGAGAGGCTTTCACAGCACTAGTTCAGTCAGTCCCCTACAGATGTGTGTCCTTACCACACACCTTGGTGGCTGCTGTGGCTCTGAGCACCCAGGAGGGACACCAAGGTTCAGGGCCACCCACCTCTGTGTGGTACCCTGGTGTCTCTTAGGCTCTGTACAAGCTGCAGTCAGGATCACTCCTGGTTTTGGGGTGGCAGTGGCAATGCCCTGGGTTGAAGAAGGTGTTTTCCCTCCTTCCTGGTGCCTCTTGTGCTGTCCCTTGGTGTCCAGGGCTATCCCACAGTGGATGCCACACTAAGCAGTGTGGGCTTTTCCCCCATTTGGTGTCACAGACAAACTGATTTCACAGAGTTTCTCAAGCAAATGGTTTTCCAGCAGAGATCTGGGAAAGACCTGAATTTGTTGGGAATGCTTTTTTTGTTCAGCTAAACATCGTCTGCATTGAGTTAGCACATCCCTGCAGTTGGAGGAGCTGCTGGTGAGGCATTTTTCTGTGGGAAGGGGATGTTTGGTTGGGTGCTTTAGCAATCTGAGGCTCATTTCTCATCTGCATGCTCACACCAGGCTGGCTCTGCAGTCAGCAGCAAGCCAGGCCAAGGCTTAAGCATACGGTAATGTTAGTTTAATATTTTAGTGCCATCTGCTGTAAGTGCCTCCACACTCTGGCCCATCTGTTTTCTGTGCTTCAGTTTGTTCTTTATGGGGCTCTGGTAGCTTGGCATCCTTTGGAAAACCCCTGCTTGGAAAAGGTGTAGGGGAGAGGGATGTCCTGCCTGGGGGTGGGGTGTCTGTAGGAGGAGTGGGATAAAAACCTGTCCAGAGAAGTGAATATGTGAACCTAGTCCTGGTCTTGCTATGAAATCTTGGAGGATCTTGGTTGAACCTCTGTGGACTTTCCTTCCACATGGAACAATTTAGGTGGGAAGGGGGCTTGTGGAGGGTGCTGGTGCAATCCTTTGATCTCAAAGCAGTTTGGTCAGGTGGCTCAAGGCCACCTCTGCCACCTCTGTCATCTCTCAGCAAAGGCAGAGGTTTGGGGGAGCTCAGAGTTGGAGCTTGCAGGTCTGGGTCAGTCCCATGCTGACGCCTTGGCGCCATTGCCTGTGGGCAGAGCAGGGCAAAGGAGAGATGCCCCTCAATGCAGCTCAGTCAGAGCAGGCTGGCAGGAGCCCCACGAGGTCCCAAGAGCCCATCTCCTGGCCCACAGCCACGATTCCTGGTAGAACACTCTTGACAGATGCTTGTGACTCATTTGGAAAGGCCTCTGTTGGCAGATCCTCTGCTGGTTCCCAGGTGTCTCTCAAAAACTGTTAACATTCTTCCATCCTTCTTTACTTTAGGATAAGCAATTCTGGTTTCTTCAGGGTTTTTTTTCCCTCTGTGGTTATGTTTTTGTGCTTCCTGAACTGTCTTGTTCCTGCCATTGGGCCCCAGACACCATCTCCAGCCATTATCTCCTGGCTCCCCATACTAGCACTGACTCTTCCTCTGCCCAAGGAGGGGGAGAAAGAACTTCACAGATGCACATTTCTGCCCCACCTCCCCACTTCTGGCCATTTCATGCTGCCACCTGCCACCTGACAGCTTGTCACCCATCAAGCTGTGATAAGACTCTTCGAGCTGAGCTGGAGAAAGCTGGAGATGTGCAGGCCATGCTGGTGGAGATGAGCAGTGTGCACACCCCCAGGTCTGTGCTGCACAGGGTTTCTCCTTCACTCCTTTTTCATGAACCAGGGAGTGAGTTTGGGCCCTTCTGGCCTCAGGAGTGGTTGCAGTGTCATCTGTCCCTTCTGCAGAGGGGACACAAAGAGCTGAGAAATAGTCAGGTGCTCACTTTGGAGTTCTTCCTGGAGTTTTGGTTTGATGGGAGCATAGCAGGGTCTCCTAAGTGAGGAGTGGTCACTTAGAGGAGATGCCAGCACCCTGGAAAGGATCAGAACAAAGCAAAGAGCAGGGGATTTTCTCCCTAAATAATGGTTTGCTTGGGCAGTGGCTGGGATCAGTGGTGATTACTGCATTAATCCCTCTCACAGTGAGCACCACGTGCATACACCAGGCATGACCTTTATATGACCTTCAGAAATGCCTCAGTGAATCTCACCCCTTCATTCCACAACCTGTGTTATCCATAGCCTGAGTATTTGGCATTTAGCATCTCCTTCCTTCCCTGATTTTTGTCTCTGTTGGTGAAGATTACTCCCCATCTATTGGGTGAGGTAACATTTTCAATGCATGTGTATCAAAGCATTTTAAACACAGCAACTGGCTGCTCAGAAGGGCTTTGGAAATTGGGTATAGCTCTAACGTGGGAGGATCACATGTCTTCTCCTGGGACTGCTGTCTACTCCACTGCCTGTGAGTGTTAAGTACTGAGCTATAAAAAATTACAGCTTTATCCTTCCGGGTTTTTTTTATATATCTTCCTTTTCAGAGCAAGGGACAGTCTCTGAAGAGCTGCCATCAGCCCCAGCACTCAGACAGAAGTGTACCTTTCTGACAGATAGGACACACTGTGGTGTTCATAAAATCTTCCTGCCAGATCAAGTTTACATAGTGACCACAAGAAACACAAACAAACAAACAAACAATCCCCAGAAAACTACGTGTTTAACTGTATGCAGGGACCTGATGGTTGTGTCAAATGTTTAAGTGTCAAGGCCATGAGTAGCAAAGTCCAGGCCAAGCACAGAGAGTTGGGAGGAATCTGTGGACAAACAGGAACCTGCCAACAAGAGGAATGGAGAGAAAAGATGTGTTACGTGCAAAGACTTGTCTCTGTGAGCCCACAATTCGCTATATCCATATCCATGTTTGTGTCCATGCCACACCAAACTGAGCACCCAAAGTTTCTGGTTTCTTCTCTTTTTTTTCCCTCTGTGGTTATGTTTTTGAGCTTCCTGAACTTGTTCCTGCCATTGGGCCCCAGACATCCTCTCCAGCCACTATGGCTGGAGGAGTTTCCCCATACTAGCACTGACTCTTCCTCTGCCCAAGCTCAGTTCTGCTCCTGGGAAAGGCTGCAAGGAGACAACTGCTCCTTTCATGAGTGATTTTCCTGTTAATTCAGGCACACCTCAAGTGCAGAATCACTCATAGTTCAAACACATTTTAAAGGCCAAAGCAGGTTCCCTTTTGGCATCTCTTTGTGTCAGGGATCAATGACTCAGCTTTCAGACAAGGCTATGGCACTGACAATCTGATGGTGGCCAGATTTTTGCAGATGCCTGGATGTAGGGATGCTTTGCCTGGATATTCCAGCAGATCTGAGAGATTTCATGGACAGAGGAACATCCAGCACCTATGAGACAGCAATGATAGATTTTCTGTGGCTGACACAATAAAGAGTGAGAGGTGGTGTTTACTCTGGAGATACAGAAATGGGAAAAAACCCAAACCCTAAGTCATAAAGAATGAAGGGGTGAAAGTTACACAACCTGTAAGTTTTTGGGTTTTTTTGGTGGTTTTGTTTTGTTTTGTTTTGTATGGTTTTTTTTGTTTTGTTTTTTTTTTGTAAATGATATTAAAAGATCTTTCATAGAATCACAGAATGGTTTGGGTTGGAAGGGATCTTAAAGATCATCTTGTTCCAACCCCCTATTCCAGGGATGAGGCACCCATACCAATTCAAGGTTTTAGCTTAGAAGGTGCTTAGGGAAGTTTATACAGTGGAATTCAGATTAGGTGAAGGAAAAATCAAAATATATTTCTTTTGTTCACACAGAATATTTTTCTTACTAATGCAGTTTTCTCATGAATTCAGTGTTTTGCAGGGAACTCCTGGGATATTTTGTTTTTTGATCCAGAAATGCTGCTGCTTAACCTCTGCAATGCTCTGTGAGCTGGGAATTATGTGTTTTCACCAGTTTCATTGATTAATTCATTTGAAGACTCATTTCAGGTCAGATTTAAATTTCAGATTAAGCTCCAGTGATACAAAATATACCTCTAGGTCTCAATGAGAGGTGGAATACAAATTCCTGAACCTGTTGGCTCTCATTCCTCAGATGTTCAGCAGAATAAGGACTTCCTTAGGTATTGCTGTTTGTGTCTGGTAGATAGCATGAAGTTAAAATGAATGTATTTGACTGTAGGGAAGGGTGAGCATGTGATAGATTTCCATTGGGAAGAAAATCTGGAGGTGGGTATTGATTTTCCTGGTGTTTTTCCTCAGCTTCCAAGGGTACACTGCTGATTGGGACATAATAACTACATTGACTGAAAAAGAGATTAATTTTTTTTGTTTTTCTAGGGGAGCTGCTGTGTTCATGTCAGCTCAGAACAATGCAGAAATTAAGGGGCATGCAATGATCCAACATTCAATCCAAAGGGCTTCAATTCCCCCCTGAAGGAAGCATCTCATGTCCTCGTCACTTCAGCTCTTAACCTTACCTGGGTTACCACATTCCTTTATTTTATTCCCTGCAGTCTATTTTTTTTTTTCTCTAACTCTCTTGACCTTTACACNATCACTTGCTCAGAGAAACCCTTTCCCAGCTGGTGCTGTGATATTTTATGTGGGATTAGTCCTCCAATACTTCCCTGCAACTCTCCAGCATCACTGGAAAAGAAAGATTTCTGCCAGTTCATATCAAAATACNCAACCTGGGCAATTTAGCTTGATTTTTTTATTTTTCCAGAGAGATATCAGAAATACCCTCTTTCCCCTCTGGCTCTGAGAGCAGCTCAGTGGTTTCATGGGAACTGTGGCAGTGAGAGCTCATTCTGGTGTTCTGCTTCTGCTGTGTTTCATTTGTGTGTGAGGAATACAAACAAGTATGGGAAAAAAATCCCCTAATGCACACACAAGACAGGTTGGCTTTGTTGCCAGTAATCTCCTGCCCTCACCACAGGTCTGCCAGATGCAAGCCTGCCTGTGGTGAGGATGTATGGGGATGTCAGGGTTCCTTAAATCAGGTGTAGGAATGAAGGTGAAGGTTTGTCTTTTCAGTGGTGATGACCAATTTCACAAGTGCTTTGGGTCTGGGAGGGTCCAGCTGAGCCTTGTTTCTGAAAATTTGGCATGTAAATCTCCTTGTGCTTCTGAAATAGGTGTTTCTCCGCTCAAGATGGCTGAGCAATTGTTGCCTGCATGTTCAGGGTTCAGAAGACACAAAACATGGCAGATTTGCAGCTGCCTTACACAGCAGGGTATTTTTTGTGGGGAAAAAGCCCTGCCAGTTGGGTTGCTTTGGTGCCAGAACCTCTGTTTTTGGGGTTTATCTTGCTTGCTGCTTCTATTTGACTCACTGAGTCTTATGCTCTGAAAGCTCTTTGATATCACTTGCTCAGAGAAACCCTTTTCCAGCTGGTGCCATGAGATTTTATATGGGATTAGTCCTCCAGTACTTCCCTGCAACTCCCCAGCATCACTGGAAAGGAAAGATTTCTGCCAGTTCCTATCAAAATAATTCACAACTCAGTTCATGAGAGTGCAACCAACCTACAGCGAGAGGTGACCTCAGGAGTCCTCTGAGCTGGGGTAACTTGAGAGGCACAAAAAAGACACAGATAATCAGTATTACCTTTGCAAAAAAGAAGCCATGTCTTAGAAAGGGAGATAGAAGGCTTCCAAGGCAGCAAAATGAGCTTGCCTTAAGGATTTGTCATTAGACCATCCAAACTGCCAGGTAATGCAGAAATCTCAGTAAAGACTGTCCTCTTTCAAACTGGATCCTAAAGAATAATTTGCCAGGCAAATGGCTTTTGATGTTGCTACATCATCCATCTGGGAAGAGAGCAACACATTTCAGACAAATAAGCAAAGTGTAATTTTTTTTAAAATAGCTTCTTCTCTTTTGAGTAGAAGGTGCAATGAGACTGCAAAATTCAAGGGATTAAAACTAATTCAGATTTGCAAGGTTTGGTACCACCATGGCCTGGCTGGTGCAAGCTCTCTGCCTTGCTTGGTGCTGCTTGGGATCCACAGTGGTGCAAGATGAAAACCCAGCCTCTGACAATCCCAGACACACTGTTTTCTGAGCAACTCCCACAAAAGCAGCCCAGGATCTCTGCTCACTCAGTGTGTGCTGCTGGCAGAGGCAGGCACTGCACAGAGAGGTTTTTCTGCTCTCTTTTAGGAGCAGAGACAGTTCCTTACAGAGGAGTGTGTGAGGGGGTCCTTGCAAACATCCTCATGAAATGCTGATAGCATCAATACAACAAGGTCTGTCTCTGAGCAACGAACAAGGCAGGGCAGCCTGAAGAAAAGCCAGCAGAGATTAATAACCAGGATTTCTGAAGGTTGTTTTATCAGCTAATGTAGCATTGAAAACTGAAACACAAACAGCTGTGCTTACGTGCTTAGGTTATGTGTAAGAGTTGTTCCAGAGAATTGAAGTTACTTCCCAAAGAGGGAGAACAGGCTGTCTTCCCTGTCTGTCTGGGATTCCTGCACTGGAGCTTTGCTGCTGCAAAAGCAGGGCCATGTTCCACCCTTGGCTGAAAGTGAAAGGCTCATTGCTCCAAGCAGGGAGTGATAAAGTGAGTGGGATTTAATAAAAGCCATAGTAGCAATTGTGCCTTCTGAAATGAGCACTCACCTTTACCCTTCATGTGCACAATTGCTGCAGCTGGGTGTCACACACTGGCTCCACTACACGTGCACACCCCTTTTGTCTTGAAAAGCTGCTGATAAAGGACCAACATTGGCCAATTTATTGTGTGAGCAATTGATTGTTGGGTGTGAGGAATTGCTTTCACTGCAGTGACACCAGGAACACACAGCAAAACTGGGAAATTACCTCAGTTCCTTTCTGAATTCTGGTTGATGAGATCATCTTTATTGCGTGGCTATTGAACCTTATATCCAATAGATGTCTGTAAAAAATACAGCTATTTTTTCCATCATTAACAGAAGCAGTGAGCAGGAGCAGCAAGGCATCCAGCAGAATGATTAGCAGCACACCATTCCTATCAAAGAGGGAATTTCCATATATATTGTTATATTTCCATATAACTATGGCAGTGTGCTTTTTACTTGTAGATCTTGCTCCCCCAGCAGCGATGAAGGGGAGATTATGTTGGAATGAAGGTTTAAATGGAGAAAACGACCAAAGAACTGATCCTACTGAGAGCTGAAACAGCTTTGGCACATGTTTCATGTTGCTGAATTATTCATTGAGCTGGCTGGGCAAACTGACATTGCAAAAGGAAATAAATGAGGGTGCTGGAGGAAAAATGCTGAAGGATGTGTTAACCAAATGTCCTGGTGTCACAGAGCTCACAGGGAACTGGGGCAGGGATCCCACCCTGGAGTGCCAGCAGCTGTCAGGTGCAAGCCTTTGGTGAAGGAGGGAGTGGATGTTGTGGCTGTGCACACAGTGGTGACTTCAGTGAGGTTTGTGGGCCCAGCTCAGCTCAGTTTGGGGT
>VWYE01017659.1:198229-215715 GCA_013398995.1 Alaudala cheleensis | reverse complement strand
TGAGTGGGATTTAATAAAAGCCATAGTAGCAATTGTGCCTTCTGAAATGAGCACTCACCTTTACCCTTCATGTGCACAATTGCTGCAGCTGGGTGTCACACACTGGCTCCACTACACGTGCACACCCCTTTTGTCTTGAAAAGCTGCTGATAAAGGACCAACATTGGCCAATTTATTGTGTGAGCAATTGATTGTTGGGTGTGAGGAATTGCTTTCACTGCAGTGACACCAGGAACACACAGCAAAACTGGGAAATTACCTCAGTTCCTTTCTGAATTCTGGTTGATGAGATCATCTTTATTGCGTGGCTATTGAACCTTATATCCAATAGATGTCTGTAAAAAATACAGCTATTTTTTCCATCATTAACAGAAGCAGTGAGCAGGAGCAGCAAGGCATCCAGCAGAATGATTAGCAGCACACCATTCCTATCAAAGAGGGAATTTCCATATATATTGTTATATTTCCATATAACTATGGCAGTGTGCTTTTTACTTGTAGATCTTGCTCCCCCAGCAGCGATGAAGGGGAGATTATGTTGGAATGAAGGTTTAAATGGAGAAAACGACCAAAGAACTGATCCTACTGAGAGCTGAAACAGCTTTGGCACATGTTTCATGTTGCTGAATTATTCATTGAGCTGGCTGGGCAAACTGACATTGCAAAAGGAAATAAATGAGGGTGCTGGAGGAAAAATGCTGAAGGATGTGTTAACCAAATGTCCTGGTGTCACAGAGCTCACAGGGAACTGGGGCAGGGATCCCACCCTGGAGTGCCAGCAGCTGTCAGGTGCAAGCCTTTGGTGAAGGAGGGAGTGGATGTTGTGGCTGTGCACACAGTGGTGACTTCAGTGAGGTTTGTGGGCCCAGCTCAGCTCAGTTTGGGGTGTGAGACCTTCCCTTGGAGGGGAGGCATTGCAAAGGGCTGGCAATGGCCAGCAGGCCACTGCTTGGGGTCAGAGGTGTTGATGGGAGCACCTAGAGCCATGCAGACTGAAAGATTGCTCTTTGTCAGACACACCTGTCTGGGGAATGTGCCATCTCTTATCCCTTCTAAAGGGGTCTTGCTTCCTTCCGTTCCTGCACCCCTTGTTGTCGGAGTGATCTCTTCTGAGATTAACCCCAGCAGTGTAAATTTTTCTTCTCACCTGCCCATGCTTGAAAGAAGGAATCAGAGAACATCTGGGTTGTGGACTGCAGATGTTTATTTTACAAATCTTACCTCTCAGTTCTTTCTGTCCAGCGTGAAGTTCACAAGCAGCTGGAAAAATGATTTCTCCCCCGCCCACAACAGTGTCTGGGCTTTTATAATCTATATTATGCTAATATTGTTTTTCTCTAAACACCAATAACTAAAACCCATGTCATGCAGTGAAATTTTACCTTTACCAATCCTAAAAACCCAGAGCCCTTTGCAAAGAAGGAAGAGGAAGAGAAGGACAGGAAAATGTGACTTTATCACATTGATCTGCCTCCATATTTGCCCAATATTAAGAATACAGAGACATCTAAAATTAATATCTGCACACCCAGTGATATAATAAAATCACACAAATCAAACCCTTGTGACCTCCAAATCCTCAGACAACCCTGGCAGTGCTTCTCCATGGGCTGAGACCTAAAATCATCACTGTTCCAGGCACAGGCCAGGGAGGACTCACCCCCCTGTCCAGGCTCCTGCCCATCAGGAGAACCAGAGAGATACTCTGGTCTGCCACATTGTTATGTCAGTGCTTTCCCTCAGTGCTTCTTCTCCAGGTGAGAGGCCCTTTCCTGACCAATCTGGGCAGCTGTCTGCAGCTGTTCCCCCTCTTCCCTCCACTTAAATCTCACAGAAAGAGCAACAATGGCTCATCACACTGCTCTGCATTACACCACTACAAGTGAATGGAGGGAGGGGACTGAGCCTGTTCCTCAGCATGGCTGGGATCTGGCACTTCTGAGGTTCAGTCTGAGATGGGGCATTCATTGCTTTTGCAGTGTTCACTGCACCACAACCCTCAGCAGCAACTCAGAGGAGTGTCTGGGTGGGCAGTGGTCACTTAGCTCATGCTTGATGCTACATGGAGAGGGGGTTAAAAAGATCAATGTGATAATCATGGCCTCACAGGCCTGCCTGTGCTGTGGTTTGAATCCTGCCCGGGGAGTAGAATCGTTTCCTGGCACCTCTGTGTCTGCTAAGGGTAGAAAAGTTGCCTCAAACACGGTGTAAATATCTCTGTTACATGTAGCTGTGCTCTCCTGGGTATTCTGCAAGGAACTATTCAGAGCACTTGGCTTCAGCTCCTGTTGCTGTTGTACTGCAACAACAGTTGGAGATGCTGGCAGATGAGATTTTCAGGATTTAAGCAGATGAGAGCTTTGCTTTTGCCCTGTGGGCAAGGCTGGAGTTCAGAGCTGCAGACTCTGTTTGTGGATTTGAGTCAGGCATAGACCCATATCATACCTGTATGTATAAACCTCTGCCTGCAGATTTTAAAAACCAGGGTTAACTGTAGGGATTTGAGTTTTTCCAGAAAGGTGAGATTGCAACACACTTCCAGCTGTCACCCCCACAGGATCTCACTTCTGCTGACCAAAGTGAAGAGACTGTAAAATGCTGAGGCATCCCCTATGTATCCTTTTAGCATATTTCAACTCGAAGTAGGAAGAGAGGGGATGTAAATATTTACTGGAATTGTGTTTCAGGGAGCACCCAGGGATGTGCATTTGGATAATCTGCATTGCAAGGGAAGTCAAGGGAATAGCAGATGACTTTGAAAGGCCACAGCGCTGGATGTGTTTCTTAACAGGCACAAATTGCTCCCTGATTTCTCAGGAAAAAGAAAGCTCTGGGCTGATTATTGTTTTTAGATCTTATTTTAGATGTAGTGCCTGGAGACCCAGTCAAGATCAGGATCTTTTGTTAGCCAAGATAAGAGCAGGCAGTAAGGTCCTTTCCTTGGAGAGCTGGCAGGATGAATTTCAGTGTGTGGAGGATTATTAAATGCAGGAATTGCCACCTTTTTGTGTTGTCTGAGGGTCAGCCCTGCTTTGCCTGGTGCCTGTTCCTTTTTTCAGTCCCCTCACAATGCTGTTACCCTTTGAGTGAAGTGGTGAGTGGAAAGATGAGGGAGGGGGGAGAAAAACAAGGGGTCTGGGGGTCTGCTCTGCTTTGTCCCCAAACCTTTTCCCTCCTTAGATGCATTTGAAAGGTGAAAATTTGCAAACTCATGTATTAGTGAGTCCCTACATGCCTGACAATGCCAGTCAGCCCATGTACCCCAACAGCACCTGTCCCATCACAGAGGGGAAGGATGCCTAATGTTTGCTTTATAACAGCCATACAGAAGTCTGCCCACTGATGCTGAACACAATAATGTGTCTCTCCTCCTTTTCAGGAACTGTTTTGGCCCATTGCCTGCAGGTAACATAAACACAGATCGTTATTTCCAATCCCCACACCCCGGGTCTCTGATCAGTCTGATTCAAAGCTGCTCCCATTCCCATCTTATTTGAACTCAGCTTTAAATATAGCTCATGGAGAAGGATGCAGTGGGTTTGGTAGGAGGTGAAGCAGAGCCAGTCCCTGTGATCACAAGACTCCTCCTGCCACATAGTATAAATGATGCTCCTGCCGTGCATTAGAGGAACGGAACTATGCAAGGGCCTGAGGACCAAGTGCTCTGCTTTAATTATTCATCATTAGCAGTACCTATTATTATTTAAGAGCCTGACATATTAACTGCTTGGCAGTTTCTTTCCTTGATTGCTTCCATCTAATATCCTCTTTTTGCTCTTGGGCTAAAGCAAAACCCTTCTCCATCAAGCCATCTCCAACCCTTCGCCATATCCCACTCATCCAGGCCTCCTGGACCTCCTCTCCAGGCTCTTGCTTGCAGTTACTCACACCAAGTTTGTGCTGGGTTTCCCATCAGTATCCCCCTGAGTCTGACTCAGCTGCTCCATACAATCCCTTCACAGGAGCAGTTCCCACCGGCGGTGCCAGCACGCCTTACTGTCATCCCCACTTCTCCCTGAGAGGCACAGGCCTTGTTTACTCCTCTTTTAATAACACAGATGGTTTTAATAGTTCTCTGTCTTCGCCCCCAGTTCTTTCTCCTTGTCTGTAGCCTGTTTAATGCTTCCTTCTGAGTGATGGCTTTGTCACTTAATCTCATTTCAACTTCTCTCCACTGAACTCTGTGAGCTGCTTATCAGACCGTGAGCCTGATCTCCCTTTTGTAATTAATTTGTTCTGTACCCTCCTACAATTTGGCATCATTAGATGATGGCACCACCCTCAAAGTCACTGGTACACAGCATGAGGTGAACACCCATGGCTCCAGCACAGGCTGGCCTGGTGACCTCCTCCTTCCTCCTCCTCCTCCCTTTGACACATGGCTTGATGTTATTGACATGTTTCTCCCATTCCCTCAGCCAGTTTCTGATGATGTTTCCTGTCCAGCCTGTGCTGCTGTGTGACTGCAGATCAATATCTCTGTCTGTCTGGAAGCAAATGCTTTTCTGATATCCTCCTAGTGCAGGCTCATCTGCACCCATTTTCTGCTCACCTTTCAGTTCCTTCCTATTCAGTCCAAGAATTTATTAGCCATGCCCTTCCTTTCCTTAAATGTTTTTAAAACTTGCAGAGCATTTTCATAGAATCCTAGAACCACAGACTAGTTAGGTTTGGAAGGGACCTTAAAGATCTCCCAGTTCCAACCCCCTGCCATGGCCAGGGACACCTTCCACCAGACCAGGTTGCCCAAAGCCCCATTCAGCTTGGTCTTGAACACTCCCTGGTGTGTCCTGGTGGGCTTGGGAGTTGGGAATAGGATACAGGAGCCTTTCTTCTTCAGGCTTTTGGTACCAGTGGACACTCAGTGGTTCACTTATCATTAGTATAGGTAGAAAAATCCCATAAATCACTATTAAAGTTTGACCAAGTCATAATAATGCACAAACCATTATTATGATTTGACATCCATATTTTTTGAAAAAAGGAAAAAAAAATCCCAGATTATCACAGTTCATGGCACCAGCCAGTACCACCAGGCAATTTCCACTGGTGAGATGAAAAATATTGGGCACTAACCAGAGATGAAAACAAATCCAGTGCACCTCCCTTTAAGCCACGTGTTCACAGGCTTCTAAAGGAAGAAGGATACCTTCTGTGGTGCTCCCATCTGCTCACTGGGATGTGCTGGTATTGAGTTGTCTGGGACCTTTGGAAATAGGGTCAGTCCTGGTACAAGCTCAATCTCTTCATTTTCCCCAGTAAATTTATTTTCATCTCCTCATATTTCCCTGTTTGCATGTAATTTCCTAAAAAACTCAAATGAATTTGATCCATTGTTTCAAGTTTTGCTGTTCTCTGCCTGAAAACAATCTAGTAAACTTAAGTCCTAGATGCATACAAAGCTGTCATTAGATTACAGGTATTCAATATAGTATTGACCACAGTATTCAGAAATTCAGCATTCAGGCAGCTCCAGAGAACAGCTCCAAATCCATTGCACACAGAGCTGTGGGGAGGAAACCTCCCAAACACTAAAAAACTCTGGATTTTTAACTTACTGGAGTCTGCAACTCTGTTTCCTAATTGGCAGTTTTTGTAAGGGTGCCTAATTTCTCTTGCCTGACAGTCAAGGAAGAAAAGAAACCCAGACCTACTGGTGAGAGATTCTGCAGCATTCTGGGACAAGGCAGGCTGCTGTAAAGAGAAATCTGTTTTTCTGAGGGGGGTAAGTGCAGGAAGGACATTTTGCATTTGATCCTGTAATGGCTGCACACAGACCAGCCCTGGTGCCCTGCTGGGAGCTGGCACCAGGCCACCAGGCAGGTCCAGCTCGGTCACTCGAGAGCAGCTACAATCAAGTCACCCAGTGCCACATTTTGGCCAAGAGGCAGCTCCTGCCTGGGGATAAATGGTAATTATTCCCAGTGAAATGTGCCCTGCTCAGCAGCAAGATGGATTTGCAACTGGCTTGCAAACTGTTGGGAACTGTGTGTTTTCTTCGGATGCTGTGATGTCTCAAGGTGCTCGTTTAAGGCCAGGGAAAACTTCATGGTTACAGTCAGAAACAAGTTTATGCTCAAAGGACATGTTGATAAGACAAGTGACTGACTGACAGCTTGACTTCAGGAGACTCACTCCTGAGATCAGAATCAGGTTTGATCAACAGATGAACCTTTTCTTTTCATAAACAATCCATATTTCCCAAACCATCCTTGGTTTGGTCTCTCTCACTCCTCCAAACCATGCTGAAAACATGTTTTTATTCCATTTATATAACTGCCTTTGTGTGCTGCGCTGCCATTCTCTGTGCTCACACAATCACCACACCAGTGTGACCAACAAAAGAGCAGAAATCATTTTATTTGGTGTTTACTGCTTCCTCTGAGAAAGAGCCCAAGTTTGGTTTCATTCAGCTGCGATGCACTCGAACCCCTGTCCCTGAAGAGAACACTGCAGCACTAAATACCAGCTATCTACTGTCAGAAGGGATGTTTAAAATTCCAGGTGTTTTTTTTTTATTTTTAATGATCCATTTGTCTTTTCAGGCTCGTGAGCAGGCAGTGAGATTGCTGTGATTTGCAGCCACGGGCTGCCCGTTTCCTCCTCTGCTTCCATGGAAACACATGTTGGATGAGGCAGAGCCAGGCACTGACTTGAAGTACAGGATTTTCAAACTCTTTGCTTTTCCTTGCAAGGAGTCCTTTACCTCCTGTTTTTACAAAACTCTGTGTGAGGAGGAAATCTCTCCAGGGAGAGGCAGCTTTTTGAGGTGTCTGGTGTTGATGCACAGCTTTGAAAGTACAACACCTGAGCATGTGGATGTGCTGCTCTGAGGTGAAATGCATGAGACAGAGCAGGGAGGGTGAATTTTGGAGCTGGTGTCCCTCTGACTGTGGCATTTGGGTTCAGAAGTGTTCTGCTTTTATGTAAACTTCTTGCTTTACTTTCATCTCCCCCCTGGGGAGGTGAAGATTGGATCTTCTTCTGCGCTTCAGGACCCCAAAGATACCCAATTTGCACATGAAATAGCTCCCTGTGTTCTCTGGGTAGCCCCTCTCCTCCCTAGTAAAAACCTCTCCCCCTCAGGGTAAAAAACCAGATTATTTACAGTTTGATGGTAAAACGAGGGCTGGGAAAAGGGCAGCAGCTCACACAGAGCTGTGTGTCATAGCTCAGTACAACCTTCTGGTGTGTTACGTGTGAGGAATTGATTCAGAAAGAAATTGTGGGAGAAAATGGACCTAAAGTGACAGGCACCAGCTCTTCCAACAGCTCCCATGCAGCAGTCCCTTATCAGAGGGGCTCTCACCCTGCAGGGACAGCAGCCTGCTCTGCCACCAGTGCCAAGCTGGAATCCCACTGCTGTGAGCCACATCCTGCTGTGCTGGCTGAGTTTGCAGGATCTGAGCCTCACCCCTGGCAGATGCACACCTGGTATCTTCTACTTGACTCCTGTTTGTCAGTAAGAGGGGGGGAAAAAAACCCTTTTAGATGTGGTGACTCTAATGAGGCACTGCAGGAAACGAGTTGCTGGGTGCTACATTTGCAGGATGCATTTCCTGCATGGAAAAGAAAGTATTTTATCTTCCATCACTTGCAAAGCATTCGTATTTTGAAGGCTGCTCGTGTCTGTGGCAGCCTGAGCACAAAGCAAGTCAGAAACCTTTTTTACAGAACAAACCCCAGGCCGCGCCCTTTCAGCTGCAGGAAAGGAGGGAAGCCTCAGCACAAAGCCCCATCTCAGGCATCAAGAAGTAAATGTCACTCCACCCTGTCTGATGATTCCACGAGATTCACACTAATCAGAGCCCTTCATTAATTATTTAGCTTCAGGGAAATGCGCCAAAGGGTTCTGACACTTTGGATGTACGAAGTAATTGCCACATTTACTTCCCAGCTAACGGAGAGGCCAAAATAAATTGTACCTGGCTGAGTGGTTGTGCATGTATGGACAGGGGCAGGATCTTCCTGCCCTTTCATGTGATTCCATCCACACCCAAGAGCCCACAGAGATTCCCACTGTCTCAAAGGGCTCAGGGTTGACTCCCTGTGGGCTGGACATGTCACCACGCTCAGCCAGGGCCATCTCCATCCTCCCCTCCATGCAGTCTGTCTCCCTGCATCATGTCTCCATGTGCCTTCTGCCCACTCCAGGGCTGCTCTGGCTCCTCCAGCCAACAAGGGGGCTGGTTCTGACTTGCCAGAGCAGGACTGGACCCTCTCCTGGGAGCAGGGCAGAGCCACGTCCTCCTCAGAGGGCTCTGCTCCCTCCCTGGCTGCTGAACTCGTGGTGACAAACCAGCAGCTCCCCCTGCTCCAGGATAAGTAGGTCTCTACTGCAGGTTTGCAACCTGAGAAAAACAAACAAATGCAGAGCAGTGTGGCTATATTTATCTGAAATTTAGAAGCTGTGGTTCACAGGGAACTTTGATCACTTTAAATGTCAGGCAGTCTGGGAAAATAATGAGGGGGGGAAAAAAGCACAGTTGAAAAGAAAGTGTTTTTGAGAAGGTAAGAGCTGCTGCTTCCAAAACAAAGTCCTTCTCTTCTGGCCCCCAGTATTGTTCATCCTAATCTTGAGGGCTGGTGTCTCTCAGCTTCACTGGGGTTTCCAAAGCCCAGCCCCACAGGTGCTGAGGACCAGCAGGACTCAGAGTCCTGCCCAGAGTTCAGCAAGAGCTGACCACATCTACTGTGAAAGAGGAAGTTCATCCAAACTGTGACAACTGAGTTTGGGGTTTGAGGTTTTTTTGGTTTGCAAACCAAAATAAGATTGTGGTTTTCTTGAATTTATGCTAATTTGAAATTAATGTCATGCTATTGTGGTTTATCTCTGATTCATTGGCAAGACATTAATATTAAGTACCTGGCACTTGAAATTCAGGAACCTCACATGGGGCACAAGGGATATTGTGCTTTGGATCCCTGGGTGGATTTATTAAGAATGTACTCACTGATATGATACAATGAGGAATTTGGTGGTACCTGTCTCAGTCAGGGAATTTCATCAAAGCCCCCCATGTACTTAAATGTTTGCAAGGAGGGAAACACTTAAGAAAAGCAGTTCTGAAATCCCAGCAGACCTTTTGTGAATCTTGCCCAGACCTACTTTAATGTTCTCTTTGGAAATCCCCCATTTCTGCAAAAGCCAAACCTGTTGCAAGGGAATTCACTATTCACGCAGGATGTGTAGCTTCCCTCCACCTCACATTCCTCATGTGCAGTGCTCTGGGGTACAGCTATTTCTGTATCTCTGCAAATCTGCAGTTTTCCTGAGATTCCTGATGCTTCTACCACGTGCTGTTATCACAGCAGAGTGGTTAAATGTGCTGTCAATAAAGAAAACACCTCCCCTTGTTTAGTTTTGTCCAGTGGACTTTCAAGCTACTTGTTAATTGATAAATATGGAAAAATAAATCTATTTTTCATGCATCCTATATTCATTCCATCCTATACCTTGTATTTTGCTCATGCTCATCCCAGGATAGAAAACTATCAGTCCTTCTGCAGAAGCAATCAGGAAAATGTGGTTTGTGGTGTTTAACAATGTCGTCGGGGAAAACTGAATTCCTCAGGCTTTTTCATTTGGTTTTCCAAATGTGAAATAGTTTTGCTGATCTATCTTTAATCCTTCAGCCTTGAGAATGGGAAATTAAATTGTCTTTTCTCAGATACTTGATGTCAGCATCCAGATCAGGCCCTTCTCATGGTGTGCAGAGAGGGAGCGAGGTTATGTGATAGTCAAGTGCTCAGAGATAGGATCTGTTCTTCAGAGGGAAACCCATTTCCACAAATTCAGTGCATTCAACCGGGTTCTGCATTTTTCTTCTCTCATTTTCCTCATTTTACATCTGTTTGCATAAGATAACTGGTTTTAGGGATGACTGATCTTAAGTCACTAATGAGCTGGCTCCAGGGTGTGGATTTTCAAGGCATACTCTGCTGATTGGATGCTGCAAGCTTGCTTGACCTTGCTTATGATATCTTCCATAAGAGATAAACATATGATCTGTCCTCTTCCCTCTGCCCCCTGTGAGGGGATGTGCTGGGGCAGGGCCAGTCCCCCACTGCTCAAACCATTTCTGCTTTTCTGTGTTGCTTCACTTCCAACCGATGCCCTAAAATGCCACACAAAACCATTTTCCCTGTTTGTTTCCCCAACAAACACAACTCTGACCACTTTTCAGCCAACACTTCTGGAACATCACTTCCTGATCTAATTCTTCTAATTGCCCTGGAGGCCCATAATAACATTTAAAACTCAGAGTGCTGCTTCGCTGTCCAAAGCCCTTCTCCAGCCAGTGCCCACACAGACTCTCAACAGAACCCTGCCCTTGCTTTTCCCTCCTCACAGCCTTGCACTGGCACTTCTGCCTTACACATCACTATTTTGTATCCTTCATTGCTCCTTTTGGGTTCTTCCCCCCCACTTTGTGCCACACAGCACCGTTGGCATTGCAGCAATAAGCAGCCACGCCGCCTCCTCCCTCACTTTTGCAAGCACTTTAGGCTGTGTTTGCTCAGGACAGGAGCAGCTGCTTCTTCACCTCCCCCTGCCCAACCTGTCCTCCTTTTCTCTGCAACCTCAGGCAGGATTCTCCCATATTAACAGCCAGCTCCCCAGGCTGGGTATGACTGGAGCTGTCTCTTTGCACAGAGCATCTTGGTACCCATCTCTCATCCATGGAGCAGGCTGTTGAATCCAGCAGTGTGTCAGTGATTTGCTTCTGTTTTCCAGGGAAAGCTGGGGTTGCCATGACGATTGTGTGCTGGCCATGGCTGCAGTATCCACACACCTCCAGCACTAATGCCTTTTATCCTCCCTGCAGGGCAGGGTGGGGGATGTAAAGATGCTCGTGGTGAGATGCTTGAAGCAGTTCTCCAGCATGGTGAGAAGCTCAGGCCCTTCTGGGGAGCAGAATATTAATTTTTGGGAGCATCTGAAGCTGGGGAAAGGGGTTTGATCTACATTCAATTATTCTGCACCTTCTGCCCTGGCCTGAATTGGGCAGTGCCAGGTACAGGAGCAGTGGAGCCAGCAGAAATGCTGCAAACCCCAGCTCATTCTCAAGCAGCCCTGCCTGCTTGTGAGCATCCCAAACTCAATTAAGGGCTTGTGGCACTGCTGCAGATGTAGCCTCAGTCTTGTGAGCCTCTGCCTGCAGGCTGTTGGTTTAATTTTGCAGTCACATTTGCAAAATTTGTAGTCGCATTTTGCACTCGGGCAGAACATCCCAACCTCTGAATCAGCACCTGGAGCTTCAAAATTTGGGTCTGATCCCAGCAGAGCTGGAGCAAAGGGTGGCCCTGCAAGCTGGAAGCAAAGCTTTGGCATTTTTGTGGGAACATCTTTCCTGGGGGTGCACCAGAGCTGCCTGAGCTCAGGAGCTGGATGTGCAGGGGAGCAAAGGGCAGGGCAGGACCTCTCCCTGGTGGCTTGTGGCACTGCCATGTGGCACTGCCATGTGACACAGCCTCAGGCACTGGATCCTAGACCTGGCTTCAAGAATTTGATAAAAATGCATCATCATCATCATCATCATCTCTTTGGGGCATGCTTGGCCAAAGAGGTGAGTCCCCTGTGTCCCTCACACCCCACCAGGCAGGACTTCACCATTTCCAGGAGCAATCCAAATTCACCTTTACAGCCTTTTTTGATCTCCAAGAGTGGCAGCCAGTAACACCGGCCTTGCAAGTTGCGTTGCAAAAATGAGCAAGGCTCCTTTGTTGGAGCCACAGATTTTTGTGCTGGGTGCTGCAGAAACAAAGCTCAAAAAGCAGATGATGCCCCAAATTTAAATAGACCAAGCAGACCCAGAGACCTCAGGGAGATGATTCCCAAGGTCACGTAGGAGGGCTGTGGCAGATGTGGGGACTGAACAGAGATCTCCTGAGGCTGTGGTCTCAGGACTGTCTTCTCTTTTGTCTTCCAGTACATTAAGAAGATCAGTTAATGAAATGGAATTAATAATGCCAGCTGCAGCACCAGCAATGCTGTAGGAGAGAAAAAATTTCACAGCATAGGCTTAAAAACAGAAGGCTTGAAAATGGGAATAAGCTGCAAGCACTTCCCTTTGTAATGGGGGAGTGCAGGAGGTCAGGGAGGGTTTTAGGGTCTCTTCAGCTTTACTGATCAAATCTTAAAGGAGGAATGAAGATGTAGCAACTACCTTCCCCAGAGGGGAGAAACTCATGGTTTTAAGGTTCCCAGCAACTGAAAAAAGTAGTCCCACTGGAAAGAATCAAAAGACTTTTCTAGGTCAATGGCAGGAATAGAGCCTTTATTTCTATGAACCTCACAGTTCAAAAATAACATTAAAGAACCAAGAGAAATTATCCACCTCTGAAGAGCCAGGAGTAAATCAAAACTGATTGTTATGTGTCAGTTGTGCTGCTGCCTGCAGTAATCAGGGAGCTCAAATGGCACCACGGGAGTCCCAGACATCTCTGGGATGGCTGCTGAAGTAGCTCTGAGCCGTGTTCACTCAGGCACATCAGAGGCTCTAAAACCCAAAATTGTTTCTTAACAACACCATTGAATCTGAGGAGTTCCCCCCAAGGGCTCATTTAGCAGGATTCAAGGAAAAGCCACCTCATTCCCAGGGAAGGAAGCAAGCACAAAGCCTGTCTCACCTGGGTCTTTTCACCCACTCATTTGGCTCGTGTCACTGGCTTGTTGCTGAAAATCTTATGATAATAAGGTCTCATTATACACTTGTATGGTTATTTTACAGTTATACATGGTTGTTTGCAGTTATATGTATTTATTATACAGTCCTCTCATACAGTTGGGACTCTTGAACCTGGAGAAGGGGAGACCCCAGTGCCTAAAGGGGGCTGACAAGAGAGCTGGAGAGGGATTTTGGACAAGGGCATGGAGTGACAGGAAAAAGGGGAATGGCTTCATCTGACAGCAGGCAGGTTTGGATCAGATGTTGGGAAGATCAGATGTTCATCCCTGTGAGGCTGCTGAGGCCCTGGCACAGGCTGCCCAGGAAAGCTGTGGATGCTCCATCCCTGAAGTGTCCAAGGCCAGGTTGGATGGAGCTCTGACCAGCCTGGTCTAGTGGAAGGTGTCCCTGCCCATGGGAGGGGTTGGGAACAAGATGATCTTTAAAGTCCCTTCAAATTTACACTTCTATCATTAGATATATCCATATATATCTATCATCTCAGCCTTTGAGCAAAGATGGGTATGAAGAACAGTTTTGCTGAGCAGAAACAGAGGCAGCAGAGCAAAAGCTTAGCATGTCTCAAAATCACTCTTCTTGTCCTTGTGGACAACCCAAATATTTTGACTGATGATTAAAAAACCCAGGCATTTCAAGACTTAAAAAGAAATTGCAGGGAGGCTGGAACATTATGTGACATTCCAGGACACGGGGCTTCTTTTGTTGCTCAGCTTCAGACTTTAATTCTGCCATTTTAAGACCATATTGTCTTTTTTTACCAACTTATTGATTGCTTTTGTGGTCTGAAGACCTGAGAAAAAAGGTAATTCATCACTGCATTACATCTTCTAAGAGAAAGTAGCAAAAGACAGCAAGGACAGAGCTGTCTGTGTGCTGCCTGTGCTGTGAGAAGTGATGGACCTGAAACAGCCATCAGCATCTCCCAGCTCATGGCCTTACCATTTGAGCTGCCTCTGAGCAGCTCTGCAGACCAGAAAATGTGCAAGAATGAGCACAAGACAGTGAAAAGGATGAGAGCAGAGCCAGGATTTGGCCCATCCTTCTGCTATTGACAGCCTCCTCACGAAAATGCAATTGCTGGCTGCCCTTGCTCGGAGTGCTCAGGCAAAAATTCCCCGTTGCTCTTTAGAGCTTCGAGACATATTAATGCAACTTTTAAAATAGCATCCTATTTTTGTTGCCAATGCTAAGAACAAATTAGCTCAGAAAAAATAACCCAAATGATCTCCCTTAATGCTATTGTTCTCCTGAAGTGCTAAGTGTCAGGATCTTTCAGCACCTCGCTGCAGCTCTGGCTCTGCCCTCAATGTGTCCCACGGAGCCTTGACGGGGAGTGATGCAGGAAAACACAGCCAGCCCAAAGTGCCTTCAAAGTCACTGCACTCCAAACTGTGCTTTCAGCTCTGCCTTTGGATTTTTAATCACTAAATAATCTTTGAAACCAGCTGACTTCCACCCCTGCCCTCCAGCAGGGTTGTTGAGGGACGGCCCCAAAGTTTAGTTCCTGTGGTAGAACAGTGGGTGCTTCTGAGCTCTCATGGACTGTTATGGTCCATTCAAGTACATTTACCTAAAAAGCCTTAAATGTTGCCAACTGTGACCTCATCAGAGCTCATCAGTGGTGCACAGGTGGGTTGGGTCACCCTGGAAGGACCTTTGGAGGGAGGCAAAGGAGTGCCAGTCCCACTGCAGGATTTCCTGTGTCCCTGCAAGGAGCACAACCCTGGTGGCCACACACCATGGCAGGGTGTCCCTGTCCTCTGCAGAGCCACAGTCTCTTTGGCCATCCAGAGGTGGGTGCCCTGTGCCTGGAATTGTTCAAGGTCTGACTGTCTGAGGCTTTAAGAAACTTTTGTCTAGTGGATGGCATCCCTGCTCATGGGGGGAAAGGGTTTGGAACTAGATGACCTTTAAGGTTCCTTCCAGCCTAAGTCATTCTGTGATTCTATGATTCTGTGATCTCTGTTGGAGTTGGAGGGATGGAAAGAAATGAGGCAGACAGCAATGCCCTATATGGGTTCACTTTACCAATGGTTTCCTGCAGTGATCCCATGAGTAACTTTATTTTACTGAGTCCTGACCCCACACATCCTGCACAGGTCATTGCCTCCAGCAGAGCTCTGTAACAGGCAAGAGTTGGTGAGCCCTCTTGGCTTGTGCCATCAACACTGAGCTTGATTTGACCTCACTAACACACCAAAATATCTGTAATAACTTCAGTAACACCCACAGGAGCCTTCCAATGGACAGTGCTCTGAAGGGAAGTAAATTCCACTTACTATTTTTCATCCTGCTCCTATTCATGATCACAGGAAAGCTCTCCTCCAACACTCAACTCTCCTGCAGCTGATGCCAAGATCTCTGTGCATGTCTCACCCCTTTTAAGATCCAGGCAGTGCAATGTTTATTTGTGCCTTCCTCACTGCTCCTGGTTTAGTTCTGTATCAAAGATACAGATGCAGATAAGTTTAGTTCTGGCCAAGTGCTTAGATCCTAATTCTGGATCACTACTTACTGAATGCATCATTTAAAATCTCATTGTGGAAATGCATTTTTTATCAATGGCCATTTTAGTGCCTGATCCACCCAGCACTGGTTGGGATTTTGTGCAATTTCTGTACTCACACATAGAGGTGCTTCTGTCCCCCACCTGCCTCAGGTCCTGGGACAAATGAGTGCACACTGGAAGCTCTTCTTAGCCCATGTGCATTTTCCAAGTGTGTTCATCTCACTGTGGCAGTTCAGTTCTGTTTCTGACACAAATGCAGTGTTCTTGTTACTGCTGGTAAAGGGATGGGTTCTGGTGCCTGTGGATTAAAATAGTTCTGGAAGTAGTGTGGGAGAGTCCAATCACATGGGCCAGGTCTGAAGAGACACTTTTCCAAAGGGGAGTAAGAATTGAAACAGGAAGCCTGATGGTCTGGTTCGTTTTGGCAGCCTGAAAGAGGGAATGGAGACATCAAGATTGGGGCAAGAAAAATTTCTACCATCAGTGAAGGCAAGGAGAAATCATTAGTGAGAAGTTAAATGTACATGGACCACTCTTCTGTCCAAAGGGAATTTGTCCTTCATAGTTGACTGAGAAATTTGGGTTACAGTGAGACCAAACAGAGATCTTTTGCCTGCTCACTGCTGTGTTGCTGGTGCTATGCACCCAGTAGCCATGAATTTGACCCGTGCACCATATTTGGGGTGTCTGTGGCTATTCCAGGGACAAGGATATACAAGCTTTTTGTGAATTATGTCTCTGTTTTACACACACTTCTTGTAAATACTTTGTACTATGATGTGGTGCTGGGAACCCCATTGTAGAGCTGCAAAGAGTTTGCAGGGCAAAATGTATTAATAGGGATATTTTCTGCTCTTGCAAAGGGTCTAAACCAGTCAGTCCATGCTTAGAGATCATCCCTTGCCAACCTCTTTCTTCCTTTTTTTAACAAAATCCAGATTTGTAAAATTATAGATTATTTAATCTTACTATATGCAGTGACAGCTGCCAATTACAATATTCCAGTTCTGCCCAAATTGGTTAAGGATTTCCCTGTTAGGGGATGCTGGGTTCAAGCCTAAGGAAGTGTTTTTGGGGATCCCAGGGATGGTTTACAAACATGAACAACAGCTGTTGGCCTCTGTAATGCCAGCAGAGTTTCCTAGGTAAAGAGTCAGATAATACCATGGTGAATCTCCTTAAATTTTGGCTCTCTTCTATAAGATGAGTTACCTGAGGGAAGGATAAGTGAAGTATTAGTGACAGTTGGATATCTGTTAACTCAGGTATTAAAGACCTGTTATTTTTGGAGCCAGAAGAACAGAGAGGTTCAAACTCCATTTCCCACACTGATGAGTATGTGACCCACTGTGTCTGTGCTGGTGTCTGTTCCCACATAAAAAAGGCAAAATCCAGTAAAACGCAGCTAAAGTGAAATTATTTCATGAACTGTCATGATCTAAAGGTTAAAATCTAGCCTCAGAGCTGAGAGGTGCCCAGCTGGGGTCATTCTGCCCAAAATGACTGGACATAGTCTGAATTACTGGTCACTCTTCAGTGAAATGGGGTGACCTTTTTAGGGAGTTTCTTAATATTACTAGCCACCCCAAAATCTGAAAATGCAAACAGGTTGAGTGGCAAAGGATTCTCTTCCCCAGTGTTTGCCAAGTATAACCATTGCATGGTTATGATGTCTCTGCAAAGCCATTTATAATGGTTTATTGGTGGGGAAACTGAGGCAGAGGCTGTGTCCTGCTAGGGAAGGAATGGTGGGGCCCATGTTAAAACGCAGATATTAGTGGGCCTTTCACAAATTGCCCTGTATTCCTGCACTCTTACACCTCAAATCCTGATTTATGCAGCATTTTGGGCAGCGAGAGGAGGCAGCACTGGCTCCCTGCACACCCAAAGCTGGTGCAGCTGGGAGTCCTCAGCATCCTGCTTGTGGCAGGGCTTGGCGTGGGGGGCCACACAGGTCACCCCGTGGCCGCAAGGTTTTCAAAAAAAAAAAATAGCAAAGCAGTGGTTGTTCTGCAGGGCTTGGATCCTGACCTTGTTTACTCGATCCTGCCTCCTCCCCGACCCCACCCAGCAAGGCAGAGGAGGGGGAGGCATGAAAAGCTGGAGGGGTTGGGTGGAATTTGCCCTTCACAAGAAAAAAAAAAATAAAAAAAGAAAGAAAGAAGGGGGAAAAAAAGAGAAAACACCAGATTCCATCACTGTCAAGAAATTTCTGGAACACGAACAGTCACAACCGTACTGACACATAGGAAACACTGCTCACCCCCCCACCGCCTCCCCACCCC
>VWYE01017659.1:163704-198213 GCA_013398995.1 Alaudala cheleensis | reverse complement strand
CCACCGCCTCCCCCCCCCACCCCCCCTTTACCCACACCCAATTTGTTTTTATTTCTTTGCCGTCAGGTTGCCTTAACCATTTCCATGGCTTTTACAGCAGAGGCTAAGCCGCCCGAGCGCAAGCTTTTGATTTGAAAAAGGGACCGCATCCCCCTTTTCAAAGGAGCCTGCTCCCTAGGGCAACCACATCACACTGCTGATTTGCTGCAGTGGAGACCGCAGCGCGTACAATATGCCCTCCCCCTCCGCCTGTGCTGCTTACAGCATCAGTCCGGAGCCGAGCGGGGAGACGGCAGCGGTACCCAGGAACCCACCCATGCTCGGGAATGCCTGACTGCTAACGCAGTGCCCCCGACGAGAAGCACCGCCAAGCCCTCAGCTCTCCGAGATGCAAGCCAGTGCCGATTCCACCAAGATGGACTGTCTGTGGAGCAACTGGAAATGTCAGGGTATTCTGTCTGTTCTGGTGTTGCATGCTAGGGCTGCATGGCAGAGGAGGCAAAGGCAGGATTCCATCCATTATTATTTTATTTTTTTTCTTTTTTGCATTGTTCACCTGTGGGCCTTTGCATGCTGTTTCCCCTCCCTCCCCCGCCAAGTTTTTCCTTTGGGGTGGAATATTTAAGAGAGAAAGATTCAGAGCCCCTATTTCTATTCTTGGAATGTATTTCTGCCATCCCCAGGTGTCTCACCCTGGAAGCATCCAGGATCCAGGTCCTCCCTCCCCACCTTACAGCTCATTCCCAAAGCATCCGCCCTTGCCTTAGCGGCGTCATTCCCCATCCTCGGCTCTCTCCGTCGGGATATCGCTGCCATGATTTCCTACCTTTCGGGCTTTGGGGAAGCCGGGTGCCGGTGCCTCGGTGCCCGCTGGGGTGGAGGTGGTGGCGTCGGGCTCCTGGGTGCCTCCTGCCCACGGACACACCCAGAGCCGGGCTTAGCCTTGTGTCACACAAAGAAAACGCAGCTTCGGCAAGGAGGGACACCGCGGGATGGCCCCCCGCTTTCCTACTCTGCTCTGGGATTGTTTTTGTGGGTTGTTTTTGATTTTTTTTTTTTTTAACACAATANAGGAAAAGGGGGAGGGGTTGGGTGGAATTTCCCCTTCAAAAGAAAAAAAAAATAAAAAAAGAAAGAAAGAAGGGGGAAAAAAAGAGAAAACACCAGATTCCATCACTGTCAAGAAATTTCTGGAACACGAACAGTCACAACCGTACTGACACATAGGAAACACTGCTNTTTTTTCTTTTTTGCATTGTTCACCTGTGGGCCTTTGCATGCTGTTTCCTCTCCCTCCCCCGCCAAGTTTTTCCTTTGGGGTGGAATATTTAAGAGAGAAAGATTCAGAGCCCCTATTTCTATTCTTGGAATGTATTTCTGCCATCCCCAGGTGTCTCACCCTGGAAGCATCCAGGATCCAGGTCCTCCCTCCCCACCTTACAGCTCATTCCCAAAGCATCCGCCCTTGCCTTAGCGGCGTCATTCCCCATCCTCGGCTCTCTCCGTCGGGATATCGCTGCCATGATTTCCTACCTTTCGGGCTTTGGGGAAGCCGGGTGCCGGTGCCTCGGTGCCCGCTGGGGTGGAGGTGGTGGCGTCGGGCTCCTGGGTGCCTCCTGCCCACGGACACACCCAGAGCCGGGCTTAGCCTTGTGTCACACAAAGAAAACGCAGCTTCGGCAAGGAGGGACACCGCGGGATGGCCCCCCGCTTTCCTACTCTGCTCTGGGATTGTTTTTGTGGGTTGTTTTTGATTTTTTTTTTTTTTAACACAATAATCCTTTCACGATGCTCCCGAGCACTCGTTCGGGGGGTAGAATATTGCGGCGATGTTGTCTCGCTGCCGCGTAGGCGAAGGGAACAATGGCATCTCCCTTTCGGGCTGATTTTCAGCGTGTTTTGAGCGGGTCGGTGTCTGCGCTGGGTGGGGCTGGCCACCTTCCCGGGTGCCTTGGACAGCTTTTCAGCCATTTTTAGTCGGCTTCACACTTCCCAGCCGGCATCCAGCCTTTGTTTTGATAAAAGACAGTCTCTGTGACGCTGCTCTGGTGGGCAGATTAGAGGGAGAAAAGCCAGCGGCTGATCCTGCCGGGCAGGCTGGGGCTGCTTCGGGCAGCCTTTGTTTGGATGTATTTTTTTTTTTTTTAATTTTTAAGGTGCGTGTTTACACTGAATAGTCATTTCATGGTGCTGATGCTCGCAGCAGGGTCCCTGGGAGAGAGATTTCTCCATAGCATCATCTCTTCAAAGGGTCCAGGATCCTTGCAGACATAGTTTCATAAACGCAGCTCGATGCAACAGAAGCTGGAAAACCTTCCTGAAGTGTTTTTTGGGGAGGGGAGGTGATGGAGAGACCTTTCAGACGCTTGTCTCTGGGGAGCTTGATATTTTTTGCAGTCTCAATTCGGCATCTAATTGTATTTAGGAGCGGAGGGTTTTTTAAGGAAGATGAGTAGCTGGGAAGTAAACAGATGCACCTGTTAAATGCCAGGCTCCAGCAGCTCCGGCTTTCCACTCCGAAATGAAGGGCAAGGGTTTTCCATGCGTTTGTGGGATTCATTAAGCTCCTATGTGAGAGCCACAACCAAACTTCAGGGTCTTTTCATCTGAGCTTTGCAGATGAACTTCCTCCTAGGGTGGGGTTGGGGTCTGGGTTTTTCTTCAGGAATGCTCAGTATTTTGCTGATTCTTGTAAAAACGTTGAGTTGCTGAGTCAGATTGCTGAACCACCTGTTTTTAGAACCAAACTGAATATTTTCCTCCTCATCAGAAAAAAAAAATCATAAATTAAAAAGGGAGATAACAAAGGGCATGCTTATATTGTTTAATTAATAGTTAATAATAATAGTGGGTTTTCTCTCTTTCAAGGCTTTCCTTTTTGAAAGTATGGTAGATTTGATGAAAATTGAATGGCACAATATGTCCCATGCTGATTTGAAAAAAAATCCCAGGTCTGAAAAATCAACGCAGTTAAAATAAATCACTTGCCTCACTTCCACATGATTTGCATATTTTTTCTTTTCCTTGGGTGGTGTTTTATTATTCCAAAATGATCCTACGTGAAAACTTGAAATAGCCATAGAATATTGTTTCTGTCATCAAAATTCTTTGATCAGTCCCAGATAAAATAGAGGAAATTTAAAATTCAGGAGAATGAAGACTAAAGACGATTCATTGATTCCTTTAATATCTATTATTCATGTTGTCTCTGTCTCAACCTGGAATATCAGTTCTGTGCAAATCTGGAGTTGTGCAATTTTGCCAGCTTGATTGTCAATGGAATTATGGTTCCTCCCTGAAAAGTCTGGAATGTGTCTGTAACAGATGCAGAGAGAAACCTCAGTAAATACACAGCATATTCTTGTGGAAATTATGGAGATTCAATGAGGTTAACAAAAGTTTTGATTACTCAACAACCAAGCCTGCAACTAGCTGTATCATTGAATTGATCCTGTGGTATTTATAATTGGTGTAAAATCGGGTGGGGATCATGAGAAGCTGCAAAGACTCTTGGTGAAGCTTTGACTTTGCCCCGCTCAGTCGAGGTGCTGTTGTTTCCCTTGCGGTGAACCAACTGCTGCCCACATTTAGAAATACTGTTTTTTACCTGCCCATCCTGCAGGGACAGCAGGATTAGAGTAAAGGTAGATCATGATGCAGCCCTCGGGTGAGCAGGACATGAATTTCACCCCTGCTGGGCGTCTGCTCCATTCAAAACCTTAACCTGGGTGGCTTTGGGGAATCGCAGCGCCTTCCACGCCCATCTCCGCACTGGAAGGTGATGCATTTGAAGCAGGCTGGGATGGTGCCATGCATAATGCATGAGTGTGAGGAGAAACGTGCCCCCTGGGCGTGCTGTGGGCCCTGGAGGAGCAGCCTGTAGCCCGTGCCAGCCGTGTGTGTGACACGGGAGTGGGACAGAGTGCGCAGCTTCCCGCCGGGAGCTGCAGGGCGAGGGCAGCCTCCAGCTGCAGGTGGAGGAGCAGGTGCCTGTGCCTTCCCCAGGGACTCAGCAGGACACAGGTTCACACCCTGCTAGAGAGGTTCTCTGGATTAGGGAGGGCATAAAACCATAGAATATCCTGAGCTGGGAGGGACTCACAAGGTTCATCAAAGTCCAGTTTCTGGTCCTGCACAGGACACCCGACAACCCCACCCTGGGCCTGAGAGCATTGTCAAACACTCCTTGAGCTCTGTCAGGTTTGGTGCTGTGAGCACTCCCCTGGGGAGCCTGTTCAGTGCCCCAACACCCTTTGGGTGAAGAACCTTTTCCTGATATCCAGCCTAAACCTTTCTTGACGCAGCTCCAGCCATTCCCTCAGGTCCTGGGCACCACAGAGAAGAGATCAGGAGATCAGTGCCCAAGTTTGCACCCCAGCCTGGAGGAATTGTTTGGTGTCAGTACACTGGTCCTCAGGAATATTCCCTTTTCCACTCTTCTTCTACATGCCAGCTCTTGGCTGGCCATAAGTGTCAGGCTTGCTCCCACAGCTTCAACCTTCTACAAGACTTAAGAAAAAATAAAAATGTAAAGATCCAGAGACACAGCCCCGTGAACCATTCATAGAAATGATCCTAAATATTACCCACACTATAATTATAACTTAATGTGGAGAAGGACTGCAGAGTTCATCAAATCCATCTAGTTGACATCACTCTGCTGGGACTGCACTTATTGATTATTATTTTCTTGGCAGCTGTTTTCAGAGAGCCAGCTTCCTCCCGTGACTGATACACCCATTGGTTTCCAAAGGGTGATGGGAAGCTGCAGCAGCTGTTCATGGTGGTGTTCCTCACTTTAAGACTGATAAAGAATTTCGATGGCAATAATAGGGTTGCATGCTGTTAATCTGTAATCTTATTGACAGTTGTGAAGTCTGCCTAATTACAGCTTTATCATGAGAATGAAACTTCAGCCAGTTGGCACCTTCAGTGCTTTACAGAAAATATTGTGGGCTGATCTCTCAGCTGGAATCCACTTGATAAAGATCTGCCCCAGCATTTGATTCTTATGTTGGATCTGGGTAGAGCTAAAACCTTGGTACCAACTCAACACCTGCTGTAACCAGTTTAGCTCAGAGTTTCATAAAACTGTATCAACTTATGGGGAGTTTATTTCCTAATTTCACAGATGATTTCCTGTGAAGTTTGAAGGAAATTTGTCAAGACTGTTCACCACTTTCAAATTCGCTTTCATTTTTTTTCTTTTCTTTTGGTCACTGATGCAGAAATTGTATAAATTTTTCTTCCAGCACGTTCCTGTTGATGACATTAAAAAAAAACCACAAAAAAGTGNCTTTTTTTTTTCTTTTGGTCACTGATGCAGAAATTGTGTAAATTCTTCTTCCAGCATGTTCCTGTTGATGGCAAAAAAATAAATCAGTAAGAAAATGTGCTCTGCACACCTGCTGTGCCACCACAGAATCACAGAATGGTTTGGGATGGAAGGGACCTTAAAGATCACCCAGTTCCAACCTCCCTTCCATGGACAGGGACACCTTCCACCAAACCAGGTTGCTCAGAGCCGTGTTTTTTAAGAACTGATGGACAATATTCTTTCATTGCCAGAATAAGGTGAAAATTCTCCTAAAAAGTCTATTGAGGATTAATTTAAGCTCCATCAAGGGGGTGATGGGAGAGGCAATAACTGAAGGCAGTGTTGGTGGGCTGCTTTTGTTTTCATTAGATCTCTAGGAAGTGAGTTCTGGTGAGGTTTTTATAATATCAGAAGAGGTACTTTCTCCACATTATATTTGATTATAAGTAACATAGGTCTGAACCACTCATTTTGAAAATCTGCAGAGTTTTGAATGTTTGGACAGAGTCTAAGAGAGAGTCCAGGTCTATTCCTTTGGTCCAGCAGCATCTTGGGAAAATCCTGACACATCCATAGCATTATGTGCACTCAGAGCCTGCATTCAGGGACTCTGCTTGGCCTCCTGGGATTCTGCCCACTTGAGGTGAGAGCCAAACATCCTCCACAGAACCTGGCCAAGGCAGGCAGTGGTACAGTCTGATGAGCAGGAATTGTGTGTTTCTCCTGCTGCTGTGCTCAATCCTGTTCCTAGAGCATCTCTCAAGTGAAAATGAAAATAACAACAGCATAATCATTAATAGCAGCACCAATCACAAAATAATTAATAATTAATGATAATAAATGCTGCAGTAGACTCGTGTGTGGTGTGGTTGTAGGGTTGATTTTTTTTTATTGACAATCTTCTTTTACTGCCATNAGACTCGTGTGTGGTGTGGTTGTAGGGTTGATATTTTTACTGACAATCCTCTTTTACTGCCAGTCCTTTCCTGTCTACCCAAGCCTACTCTGGTGCCTCACATAAGGCAATCCATCAATAATTTTTTGCTCACATCTTGATCTTGCAGATGTTGTAGGATATAACGTGGAGGGCACCCTGTATCAAGGTTTTCCTTTTCCCTGAACCTAGTCTTGTTCCAGGTCTCCTCTCATCAGACTCTGGGGACTAAGAAGGTCTGAACTTCCAAGTTAAACCTTGAAACAGGTGGATGATAAAGTTATGAAGCTGAACTGAGGACAGGAATGTACAAGAGGTAGAGGTATGGAAGGATTCCTCAGGGCTGGAGATGAAGGATCAGGAGATAAGCCCCATGAAACAGCACAGATATTCTCTCTTGGCTCTGCTGTTCATCTCAGCAGTCTCCTGAAGGCAGCAGACTGCTCATTAAACTGTGTTTCCATCTGTATCACCTTAGAATCAAATCTGTTGTGGGGAGGGGAGCAATGTCCACATTGGATCCTTCATTGGAGAGGAGAGGGAAAGGCTGGTCCTGCAGGCTGTGGTTAAACCTGCAAACTGGGCTTGCTTTGAGTATGAGCAGTATTTATTTCTACTCAAAACCTACAGCATTGTCTAATTTATTGTCAAATACTTTAGTGACAGTGCTATAAACAAGATTGTTCTTAAATTGTGTTTCTTGGCTTTTTCACTCCCAGAAGGTCTGATAAATGCTTTATGAAGGCATTTATATTTATGAAGTTGTAATACTGCACAGTGTACAGAAGTAAATGCTGTGTACAGACAGGTTTTTCTCACTTCTCTTAAAAACTGTTATTAGATATGGAGTGAAGCAGTGGAACCCATTGATTTTACCTCCTAAGCAGGCCTGGTGGTACCTCCATGGTGGGAAGGGCAGTTTGATACCTTCCAGAGGTGTTAGTAGTGCACTACAGAGCAAATATCCTTTTATGTAATCATCAAGGCCCATGGGCTTCATTTGAAGGCTGGGTACCAGGGGTTTGCTCTCACTTTTTGTACTAACTTCCATGGAAATGCTGCTTTTGGCATGATCATTTGTCACACCATTATTACACTTGAGGAAAATCTTGCAAAGTCAGAAGGAGAGAACAGAGATTTTCAGAGGAGAACTGTAGAAGATTTTAATTGCCCAGTCTCTGCTTGGTTGATCGTTAATTTCCATTCTAAAATGCTTTCAAGACATGGAATGGAAAGATCCCCATTTTTCCTACAAAAGTATTTTTGGAAAACGTGACCACACAGGAGGACATTTTAGCTACAAGTGGGTTTGGATCCTCTTTTCTCCCTCTGGGATCTCTGCTCAGGAGGCTGGGCCTGCAGCTGCCCCACTCCATGAGGTTTCTGGGGACCACAAAAACCCCCAAAGCCCAGTGTTTCCAGATCCTAACAAGAATGGATTTGGGTGCATTTTTTATCAATCTACCTTGGCCCTGCCCTTTCCAGCCCCCATATCTGACTTCTGGCTTTTTTGACACCAAATACTGAGGAGCAGAAACATTTTCTGCTGTAAGTCAGGGTAAGAGCTGTGGGAGCTGTTGGGCACTAGTGAGCCATTACTTGCTGCCACAAGCACTGCCTGCTGCTGCTGTTTCTTATATTGGTGAGGTTCATTTTAGCTTGCCCCACAAACATGGGTATTTGCCAGCTGTTCATATTAACAGGTGGTTTCTTGTACCATAGAGTTCACCTTTGCAAGTCTGTGACTTGGCTCCGAGTGCAGGATCCCATTGGTTTAGTCAGAGGAGGTTCTGCCATAAAGTATGGCTTTAAAGCACTGTTCTGGCAGCCTTGAAAAATCTTGCAACTTGAGGACTACTTGAGTAACATTTTTTCTTGGCTGCTGTGAGTTAAAAAGCACAAGCAGGCCATACTTGCAGATAAACAGCTCATCAGACACGCTCCTCCAAAAAATACTTCAAAGGCAGTGACAGTGACCTGCAGCGCTGCTGTCTTAGAGATGGCTGGTTAGTCTTCCTTAATAAATGCAAATACTTTTGAGTCTGAGGCAGTTCTGGCAAGACCCAGAGTCCTTTTATACCTCCTCAAATGACTCAGACCTCTGGTGAGTTGTACTGCTGAGAGTGCAGAGTGAGTGATGTTGCTTCCCTCCTTCCAGGAGGCTGAAGGGAGACCATGGAAAGCTACAGCAGAACAGCTTCTGCATGTTAATGGGCATGGGCAGGATTTTGCAGTGGTGATTTTCAAAACAGAAGGAGCCCAAACCTCAAGTGAAATCAGCCAAGGCTGATTTCAGTGCCCAAACCCCTTTTGCAAATCCTCAGTGCAAACTGGGTGGTTTGAAGTTGGCGTCTTGGCTCTCGGAAGTGGATCTTGCTTAGCCAAACGGACTGAGCCCCTGTCCAATTGCATGCACATCACACATCGACAGCCTCACGTGGCACCAGCCTCCTGCCTCATGAATATTCAGCGTGCATTGCTCAGAATTGTGCCATTGTGGTGGGTCTGGGCAGCATCGTGCACACACACACCGCCCTTCCCTGTGAAACGCCCGGTGCTGCAGGACCCTGCACCACACTGGGGCCGTTTATCCTTTCCCTTCTGATGGACCAAAGCACCCAGTTATTATGTGGTTAATTGATGCATCCTCTGTCCTTTGGTTTATCTGGGGAGTGCTGTGCCTACCTAGAGCTGGGCTGGAAGCTGTCTCAGCCTGGCCAGGCATGGGGCCAGCGCGTGCTGGCGAGTGGCTCTGCAGAGGAGTGTGTGTGTGAAACTGCAGTTCCAGCTCAGCTCCTGGCCCTGTCATCCTCATCCCCATGTGCTGGGGAGGCTGCTCTGAGCCTGGCTGGGTTGTCTCTTCAGTATGCCAAGGAAGGGGTACAGGCAGCTGCCCTTCAGCAAAGGCTCAGGCACTGGTTATACTTGACTTGTTGAAAGACATTTAACCCGTGGGGTCAGAGGGTGTTTGGTATCTTCATCATAAATATAGGATGAGATAAAACTCAAAGCAAACACATAAATCTGGTGGACAACCTCATCTTTAATTTTCATTCCTGTCAAGAATAAAAAAGAAAGGGTGTGAGGAAGGTTGATGCAAGTCTGGGTTCACCTGATGGTCAATGGGAAAATTTCTCATTCATTTGCCCCTTGCTCTCTATTTACAGCACCAGCCACTGATGTGACAGGTACTTTGGTGCAAATGATTACAGGAGAGAATGGCACTCTGAGGAAGCCAGGCAAAGAGTCCCAGCTGGGGCATTGTGCACCCAGAGCAGCTCTCCCTGCTTTTAAGGGAGATTTATTTAGGTAAGGAAATGTAGGAGAAAAATGTGTTTGACTACTGTCTTAGCAAGGAGGCATTTCTTTACCAAGAGGTGGTAAAACTCTGGAACTGGCTTCTAGAGAGAGGGTCAGTGCCCCAAACCTGCCAGTCTTTCAGAGGCATTTGGTAAATGCCCTCAAAAACACGCTTTAGCTTCTGGTCAGCCCTGAATTGGTCAGGCTGTTGGAGTAGGTGATGGTTGTAGGTGCCTCACAACTGAAGTAGTCAGTTCTGTTGTGTTCTGTTCTTTCATTCCAATAATGTAAAAAGCCTTTGAAGTGACTGAAGCTGCAACTGAAAGAGCAAACATGGCTCTGGCAGGTGTAGCTCAGGTGTTTTTAGCAGCATCTGAATTCCAGGGGAACTGATACAGCTCAAATCCCTGAGGCCTGTCGGGCAAAATCTCCCCAATTTCTAGTTCTGGATTCTCCTTCTTCCCCTTCCCTGCCGAAGGGAGGTTCACCTCCCTCCTGTATCACCTTTTGCAAAGAGATTTGGCTCAGCCCCTTTCCCTTAAGGGAGAGGAGGAGGAATGGCTGCAGGAGCATCAAATCCCACCCGAACAGCTGGACAGAGCAGCAGTGCTGCAGCCCCATGTCCCTTCGAGGGAGATGAGGAGAAGGCAGATGCTCTTCCTGCCCTTGAGAATCCTGACAGACCTGGCAGGCTGTGGGTGAGGGGGATGTGTTCCCAGGCTGGACCTGGGCACTGGGAGAGCCATGTAAAAATCATTGAACTCGTGTCTCCCTTTTCTATGCTGAGATTTTCCAGCTAGCAGTTGGCACTGTTTTTTCCATGCACATGGGAATATTTGCCTCAGGTCTAAAAGACACAGGATCCCTCTCTTCCAGGTCTCCTTTGGCTGGAGAAAGAGGCCAGATGCTTTTTCATCTCCTCCCTCGTGCGTGCACTTGTTCCCAGAACTGTGTCACTTGGCCTCTGTCCATCTCACTCTGATCCTTTCCTTCCCTGATATAGCTGAGTGAATATCCCAGTCACTCCATGGCAGGAACAGATGACTTTCAGGATGTAAACATACCTGGTCAAGTCTGTCTCAAGTAACTCAGCATCTTCCCTTTTCAGGGGAATGAGAAAATGCAGTTTGGCATCTCTCTGCATGAGAATGCAGCCCACTGCCAGTCTGCAGGAGTTTGAGTTTGAAGATCATCAGAAGAAAAAGGCTTAGTTGGTCATTTTGGATCTTATAATTAATTTGGATAGACTCAGGGAACTCTACTGGAGTTTGGTTTGTATTTTTTGCTCAGTTCTCATTTGTTTTCCTCCCTGCTGCCTGTGTCCCAGGAAGTGTTTTCCCATGGCACATGTCCTTTTTTTGCCATCAGCAGTTGATGTGCACCACATACACCAGCTCACCTGTGCTTATTTAATTTAATGCTGGGGTTTTGTGTGATAGAAGACTTAAGTATCTCTAAGTCAGATTTGCATAAATTTCCAGTACTGTCCTCTGTCAGAGTAATTTTTTAGCACAAAAAATATCAGGTTGTGAATAATCACAGACTCTTAGAAAGGGTTGGGTTGGAAGAAGCCTTAAAAATCACCTTGTCCTACCTCTCCTGCCATGGACAGGGACACCTTCCACTTGTTCCAAGCCCCACGCAGCCTGGTCTTGAACAGTTCCAGGGGTGAGGCAGCCCCAGCTTCTGTGGGCACCCTGTGCCAAGGCCTCACCACCCTCACAGAAAATTCAATACCTCCTGTCCAAATGCTCGATGGTGACGGCACCCAGTTGTAGTACTACAAGATTTTGAAGTAAAAGAATATGAAAAATGGCCAAACCTGTGCACTTGTGTTGTGGATGCCATTTTGTAAGGATGGTTTGCAAGGATGGAGCTGCATGCTCCAGCACCTCATCCCTGTGAGCAATCTGTGGAGCTCCAGCTGTGTCCTGCAATACAGCTGTGTCTGCTGCTAAACCTCCTCATCCAGGTGCTCTGATGATGCTGGAACTGCATTCTGGAGCATTCCCCAAATGCTTGTTTGTTCCTGCAAAAGGGTTTTTGCAGGAAGCAGGCACGGGCATACATCTGTATAAGACTGGTCCCTGTTTCGTGGAGTCAGCACCCAGGATCCCAAAGCAGTCACCAAGGTCCCTTGTCCCGTGGTTTCCATGCAGCCCATGGGATCCAATCATGTGTGCTCAAAATCACAGGTGCTGAATGCTTAAAAATAGTGAAATGTTATTATGTAGTGTATATTGAGAGTATAATTGGATGTGAATGAGGCATGAAGAGAGGAGAGCTCAGTAATACAACAGCAATTTTTGCATTCAAGCCCATCACTATAAAGTAAGGCTAATATGTGTAATAGTAATGAGTAATAGAACTCATTGACTCAAGGCAAACACGCCGTGATGACTCACAATTTTTGGAGATTAGATGATAAGGACTAAGAGGCTGGATTAATTTTGTTTCTTTTAGTATCGGTGACTTTTTTTTTTTTTCCTGACAGATTGCAGTTTTCCTGAATTTACTCTTTGTTCAGAGTGATTTGACAAGTGGCATCTCTCAAATCTGTTTGGCTGGTGGTGTGCTCAAGCTGTTCTTGAGGACTTGTGCAGTGTGTGAAATTAAAGCTGTTTTGTTTAGGTTGTCATGAGCACGTTCTTTGGCTGGATGAAGAGTCCTCTCAGAAACAGGTTATGGCTGTAAACAGATTAGATTCACCTTTGTGGACTGGATATTCCACAATCCTATAATAGAATTTTGCTATTTCAGTGACTGTCTCCAATGCTAAATTTTTTTTGCTGGAGAGGTTGAAATAAAATGTACAAAGTGGGTGGAAAACACTGTAAAAGTTAACTGCTTTAGAAATGTAAAAATGCACTAGTTGAAAATGGTTTTATGCATTTGTTTTGTTCTAACTAGCACCTCCCATGGACAGGGGAAGTTATATAACAAGCAGAAAGCTTTTTTTTTTTTTAGTATTTCTGAGATGGTTGGATTGAGTAGCAAGAGAGATTTATTCTGTATTCGAAGGCCTTATCTGAAAAATGGTTTCCTACTCACAGAACTATTAAGCAGTGGTAAAACCAGGAGTCTTCTCCTTTCTCAAAACTTGAGAAATAACAGAACTAAATTGTCAAAACTTTGAATGGGAAGGTGGTTTATTGTGGCTAGCCCCAAACTTTCTCATCCATTTATCAACAACCAAAACTGGAAAATGCTTTGATCAAGCATTTGGCGTTTGGACTCGTGAAAAACAAACAAACAAAAACAACAGAACAAACAAACAAACAAACAAAACCCCGAAAAACAAAAACCCAACGGAATTTTCAGACTGAGTAAATGCAAGGTAGGTTGAAATCTTCCACACAGCCCTAGCAACAACACAAACCCCAGCTTGCACTTGCCTCGCCGCTGCAGGAGACCCACCCACCGTGCTGCGGTCGGAGATGCTCATCCATCTTACCTAACCCAGGCACGAGGAAAACAAGGATTTCAAGCAGCTCATGGGTTGCAATTCCCTCAGTGCATCACTAAAGCCCCTTCCCTGCTCCTGCTCCTGCTGAGGAGCTCCTGTAGCTGCTGCTGCGAGCAGAGACCTCCCTGCTGCCCTCACGCTCCGAGGCTCACGTGGCGCCCGCAGCCGACGCCTTCCCAGTTCCTGCCTCTCACCATTTGCTCTTCTCCCCCTCTCCCCAGCTATCGACCTGTTGTACTGGCGTGACATCAAGCAGACGGGCATCGTGTTTGGCAGCCTGCTGCTGCTGCTCTTCTCCCTGACCCAGTTCAGCGTGGTCAGCGTCGTGGCCTACCTGGCGCTGGCCGGTCTCTCGGCCACCATCAGCTTCAGAATCTACAAATCCGTCCTACAGGCCGTGCAGAAGACGGACGAGGGCCACCCCCTGTAGTGAGTGTGGCTTCGTAGTGATGCCCCCCCCCCAAGCTCTGCTTTGGTGCTGGGTGGAATTCCCTTCTTGCTCATAAAGCAGGGAATAGTGGTATTTTTGCAGCGTTGTAAGGTTCTGTCGGCTTAGATGCTGGAGGGAGAAGGAAAAACAGCGCGCCACAGAAATCGTCATCTTCTAAGACACGGGGTTTTATTTTCTCTGAAAGATACAGGATATTTTAAGCAGAGGAAAGGAGTTTAGAGCTAGTGAAAACCTGTGAGAGAAAAGAGCTTTGTTTCTGAGCACAGTCTATTGGGCATAGAAGGAAACTATCTGTGTCTTTTCTCCAGCAACCCGATACCTAAGTGATGGTGCCAAGGTACTCCCCACTGCCCACAGGGCCTGGGAATCACAAGAACAGTGATCCCTTCTCCTCTGCTGTGCCAACGAGTTGGTAAACCAGGTCATGGAACTGGTGTGGTTTGCAAACACACTCACACACACACACACACACTAAAAAAGAATCTTTTTGGGGTGCTGCTCCTTCTGCTTCACTTGGGTCAGTTCTGAGCAGTGACTCAGGATGGGGGAATGTAGCTCAGAGAGCAGCACAGAAATTTGTGGGGGAAATCCCAGTCTGGGTGAGAAAAAGAGAGAAATCCCATCAAGACCAGGCTGTGAGTGGGAAAAGGGCAAGATTGGAGGTGAACAGCCCCAGCTCAGCCATCACCCAGTGAGATGGGTCATGCAGGGTGAGGAGGGTTTGCTGGTGGCCCTGTGCCTGCAGGGAGGGGAACACACTGCTCTAGCACCAAGAAATGAGGTCTGGGAAGGACAGGGTAATGGGGTGGATGGGTATGAGCATGAACAGCAGGGGAAACTTCCCGGGTTCGTAATGGCACCTGTGTTTCTGGCAGAGCCTACTTGGAGATGGAGATGAATCTTTCACAGGACCAGATCCAGAAATACACAGATTGTCTCCAGCTATATGTCAACAGCACAGTCAAAGAGCTGAGGAGACTCTTTCTCGTTCAGGACCTCGTGGATTCTTTAAAAGTAGGATTGCTTTAAATATTTTTAACCCCTCTCTAGAGGATCAATCTACATTTCAAAGAGCTGCTTCCCATGTTGGCAGGGTTTTCATGAAACCTAGTTTTGTGGAGCTCCAAATATGAAAGCTGCTCTGCTTTTTGATTTAAAAAACTGTTTCCAGCATTTTAGAGGTTTGGCATTTGAATATATTGATAGATAATAGAGGATGTATAAATTTGCAGAACCATCTTAGCTCCACCTCAGTTCTAGAAGCATCCCTGCATTTTGCTTTCAATTGCTTTGCTATAAAATAATGTTCCCCTCTGTTAATCTGGATTTCCTCTGGTGGAATTTTCTGCTATGGAAGAAGATCTTCTTTCACTCCCTGCTGAAATAAATATTGATTTTTAGCCTTACACTCAAGCAGGTGTCCTTTGGAGCAAAGGGAAGATCAGACACAGGTTAGGTTCCTAAATTAGTAAAGAATTTTAGGAAAATGTACCCATTTTTCATCCTCAAGTATTATCAGTCCCTGGGATTATCACTTCAGGGCTCTGTTTTACCTGTCTGGGGTGACCTCTGCCATCATAAAAATAGGATGCAGAAATCTGCCTATGCCATTCTCCATGCAGAGTCCTACATGGATGCAATTTAAGCCTTAAATAGAAGCACAACAGAGAATGGGGTTTATACACCTAGAAAAACTACCAGGTTCCTAATGTGCCTTAACCACTTCCTTCCACATTAAAAAAGGCTAATGTGCTGTTGTGTTAGCTGGTTAAGCAAACTGCTTTCTCCTCATGCTGGATGTGATGTAATGATGCATCTTTAATTTAGTTTGCAGTACTAATGTGGCTGCTGACTTACGTGGGAGCCCTCTTCAATGGCCTGACTCTTCTGATAATGGGTAAAAATCAACATTTCTTTTTAAAATCTATTTTTAACTTGAATTCCCTCCGGATTTCAACTTAGGCAAAGCAGCCCATCCCTGGCATGCCTTCCCCTCAGTTAAACCACCAACATTTATTTCCCTTCCCAGTAAATGCTCATTGTTCTATTCTGCTGTCCCTCCTGCTAGAGCTACATTGCAGTTTATGGGTTTTGCAGCTCCCAGTCCCAGAGCAGTGGGGAATTCCATATTTGGGAGGCTTGAGCAAAGTGCATTTTTAATACAAAGCTCCCTGGTGGATCAGCTGACCAAGTGGCACCATAATGTGTTTGCCACCAAAGTAGGTCTGTCCTCTGGAGGAATCTGATCAGCAGGAACATAACACTGTGCTCTTTTTCTCCTCAGCTGTGGTGTCTATGTTTACTCTCCCCGTTGTATATGACAAGTACCAGGTAGGTCTGTCTGCACAGTGCTTTTTGGGGTGGCTGGGGGGCTCTGCCTGGTCGTTGCCTCGTTGACTTGGTCTCCTCTTGCTCTCTGCAGGCACAGATTGATCAATACTTGGGGCTGGTGCGGACCCACATAAACACGGTGGTGGCAAAGTGAGTTCAGTGGCTGAATGTGTGAGGTTGGGGTGCCCTTGGGGGTGGCTGGGACCTGTCTGGTCCTGGGGACACCGTGTCCTATCACTGGTATCCTCCCCAGAGCCTGGAATGTGGGAGATTGAGGGAGGGCAGATCCCTGGAGAAATGCAGACCCTGCCAGCTGAGTGCAGACTGAGGCACTCCATCGTTCTCTCCACTCTCCTGCCATTTGGAGAATTGTGGACAGAGCAGCCCAGTCATGGACTGGTGTCCACACTGGTCCCTGGCCAGGACAAACAGCAATGAATGAGTTCTCTTCCCCACTGACCACTCCAAGCCTGGTTTTTTGCATTCAGGCAGTTAATAACATTATTGAACAATTAAGACACCACCCTGTTACAGAAAGCACATACCTGGAAGCACCGTGATCTTCAGTGTTTTAAGCCCCCATGAAACAGGCAGAAGACCTGGGTGAAATTCTGAAATTTTGTACTGAAAATTCTATTTTCAGACTTAATTCCTGGCTTTCTATAGACAATAGACCATGAAGAAATAATGTTGTGGGGGGGAGAATATCACTGAACATATCCAAGATTCCATGAACCACCAAAAACCAGGCCTGTAAGAACACTTAGATGGGCATCACCTCTGTTCCTCATGGAAATTTAATTCACCTCTTGAGGCAACACACAGACCATGGACTAGAGATTATCCCTAGATAAAAGTCCAAGTGGGGAACCACTGGGACAACTGCCTCACCATATAATTCTCTTTCTTTTTCTTCTTTATTTTTAGGATTCAAGCTAAAATCCCAGGTGCTAAGAGAAAGGCAGAGTAAAGCAGACATCAAGAATTCATTGACTACAGTAGTGCATAATGGGGGAATCTGGAGTGAAAACAGCTCTGTTCTTACACTTTACTGCAAATTTATCATTCTTTTTTTTTTCTCAACACCATGATATTAGAAACAAAACTCAGAAGCAGTGCTTTTCCCCTGCTGCTTCTGCACTTAGAATACTTGCAATCACTTGTGTCAAGCACTAAAGTATAGTAAAGAGAAAAGTGTACTAGATGTGGTTTTTTGTGTTGCTTATAAAGTGCATGATGGTGAGAGCCTAAATAATATTGACCTCTTTATTTATTTTGGGTTTTTTTTTTTAGTGTTTCTCCTTCTTCTATTGGCATTGCTTCTATAACTTTTAATGTTACATGTGGCTAGGGGCTTTCCTGCTTAGCGCACTCGATGCAATAGTTAAAATTGCTTCTACGTCACTGGGTTGCTGGTTGGATTCATCTTTATTAACTATATAGAATTGTAGACTGATGTTTTAGTGTTTTCCAGCACAAATAAAATAAACAGTAATCGGTACTTAATGGTAATCAGTTTTGTATAACTCAAAAAAATAAAAAAGAAGAAAAAAAAAAAAGGAAACAAAACCCAGTACTTTTGTCGTAAAGGATTGACAGGCTGATTTACATGTATGGTAACTGGAAAGTTCCAGCATGTTCAATTTATTACAATTTGTATTACATTCTCTGTAGTTCCTAATGGACTTAATTATGGACTCTGAATATTTGCACTTATGTACTTGATACCGAATGCAGAAATAAATGTTACTAAATGTAAAAAGTTCTCTTTCCTGTCGCCACTGGGGTTGCCTTGACACTTGGGAACTGGGCACATACTGTGCAAAAAGGAGCATTTTCCCTCTTTCTCTCTCCTCTGGACATCTGCACACACTTTGCCCTTACATCATGGTGCAGTCCAATGAGTAGTGCCTAGCTAAGAGTAAGTAGCTCATCTAATATTTTTACATCTTGATGATCTTCCTGGTAATAAAAGGAAGATCTCTGCACACAGTTTGTTTATTTTGGGTGGTGGTGGAGCAAATATCAGGTACATGAACAAGTGTCTCTTCCTCCGTTTGCTCACTGTGCAAACCATGAGCAGCACAGCACAAAGGGCTTTTCAGTTTCCTGATCACCAATTGCTCTCTTACCTGGAGCTGTTCTCTGCTTTAAACAGAATCAATATCCAATCCAAAGGCTGGGAGTTGAAACAAGCATTTACTCTGGTTCAAAGGTGAAGGGTTTTAAAAATTGGAATTCGGTGTTTGAGAACCAGAGAGAAACAGCTGTTGAACATTATCCAAAGTGCTTCAAAACAAATGGTTAAGTGCTTGATTTGCCCATTTGCGGAACACACCTGCAGGATTTTTTTTTTTGTATGAAATGTGAACACCAAATTATTTTCAGCCAAATTGCTGGTTTTGTCTTTTTCAATCACAAAGGTTTTATGAAGAATTTCTTTTTATACAAAGAACTAGATTTTTAAACACCTCACCCAACTTTTTGAATTTGAAGTCTTTCCTTAGACCCATTCCTTAATTCGCCTTTGTCTCAGTTCCACATGACCACATGGCCACCTGTCCAAGGCCAGGCTGCAGTTCTGTTTGTATCTAAATGTAAAACCCAAATGTACATCAGGAGTTGTAGAAACATTGGTAATGCTGTGAGCTAGTTCATTCTTGTGACAAGTCTCAAATACCCTTACTTTCATTAAAGCTTTATATCTAAATGTTAAAAATACTAGGTTGGGTTTTCAATGTCACCTGCAGCTAGATGGGAACATTTTTCCTCAATGAGAAACTGCATGTCTTAAAAGAACATATATTGGGATTGATCAAATGGAGTATGTTTGCTTTAGCATGTGGTTTGCAGCCAGGAGTTAAAATTGAAGTGAACCCCCAGCTTTAACTGCCTTGGAGTTCCCTGTGTCTCTGAGGAAGGGAGTGCAAAGCATCCTTGAGGATAAAGCTTGACCACCAGAATTCTTATTACTTACAAGATGACTGTGTGGGCCCAGCATGCTAATTTTGAAAATGAGCCCATTTAATGCCCCATCCCCCTGGTCCCATAAATGTGTCCTTCCCTCACATTCCCAGTGCAGTAATAGCCAAGATTGGCTTTTTGCAATGCTGAGCCCTAAGCACAATTTAAAAGCTACATCTCCTGCATATTTGGAAATAAAGCAAAATAAACCTTCTGGAAGAGTGAAGCTATTCTACAGAGCCTAAATCAATAGGGACCAAGATTCCCATTCTTGTCTCCTCCAGCATCACCCTCTCTCAAGCCCAATCCCAGTCCTCCATCATTCTGACTGTACCCGTGCACATACACCTCTCAAACCCACATCCTTTTCTCACATCTGAGCAACCTCCTCAGCTTCCTCAGAGCTGCTCTGACTTCCCATATCCCTGCCCATGAGCAGCTGGGGTGGCTTAACCTGGTGGGTGGGACCACTCTGGGATGTGGGAGAAGCAGAAGGTTTCAGGCAGGGTTTGAGTTGCTGATGCTGCTCATGGCCACCATCCCCTTACTGGGATCACAGCAGCACTTTCTGGGATACCTTGGAACATGGAAGCTTGGAGAAAGCCAACCTCTGCAAGTTCCTGGTGCTGCTGCACACCTTGGAATAACATTGTCCCTGTGCATATGGGGAGGGAAGGTTTGTGGCACCCTCAATGTCCCTGGTAAGTCTCACTCATAGAGCAGCACCTTGTAGAGGGGTTGGGCATCCATTTTTTTGGTTTTCAGACAAGTGTGGGGGAAAATAACCAACACTGAGCTCTGCTTGTTGAAATATTTTAGTGTGATTACAGAAGATGGGAGAATAACACATTTGTGAGCTGTGCTCTGAGATACACAGGCTGTGAAACCCTTTCCTTTCTGATAATCATCTACAAAGTAAAAAGCAGCAGTAGGAAAGCTTGACTATTAAAAGCAGCAAACTTGTGGGTGTTTCTAGGCAGGTGAAACCTGGGAAGTAGCTCACTCTGCCTGGGAAAAATACAGGGGAAGGTGTTAAACCATTCATTTCTCTTCAAAGTGTCCCTTGGGACATCAAATAACCAGGGATTCAGGGGTCAGCTTTTCCCCTGCTTCAAAGGCTGCTCTAAAGAGATAAGCCAGTGCTGGGTGTTTTGAGGACCCACCTCCCCAAGGGAGGTTGTTCAGGTGGTTGGAGGCAGGTTTGTGCCAAATACCTGGGCTGGGCTGTGCCTCCCTCCTCATCTCTGGATACTTTGTGATGCTGATGTTCCCTTCCTGGAGAGGAAGCTGAGAGGTCTCCAGGGTGAATGTCACAGGCTTGTTTAGATGCAGGGACAGGTACAGACCAGGCCTTTCCATGGCTGGAAACTGGCTGGAGAATGCAAATCCAACTTTGGATCTGCTCAACGATGGTGCTGCTTCTCAAGGAAGGTAACAAGTCCAGCTGCTGAGCTGAGCTTTGAAAGCCAGCCCAAATGCCTCTGCTAGTCTGAACTGAAAATAATTTAACTCTGACTTGGGGATATGAAATCGGGAGTGCAATGCTGGCAGGTGACAAAACTTTGTCAGAACATCTGCATGAGTCTTTTGTCATTCTCTGTGACTTGAAAATATCTTCTCCATGGTTTCACTTGTACCTTGCAGAAACTTTATAACCCTATTCTGAAACTGCTGTCTGTTAAATAGAGGCTCAATAGTTAATTAAAAGTTCTGTCAGACACTTAAATGTCTGTTCCTGTACCTTGAAATGATTACTGCATTGGTATTTCATGTGAAATGTGAATATTCTCTAAGTTCACTGGTGTTGATTCCCTGTTTCTTGGTTCTTCAGCAGCATTCCACTCCTCTGCACATTGTATTTGCCTCTGTTGCTGATCTCTTCTATGCTCCTTCTGCTCTTAAATATTTATCTAGTGAGAGTAGGATCATAAGGTACATGAGTGTCAGGAAAGCCCTGGAACTGGGAGGAGATATGAATGTTATAATATTCTGTGAGTAGCTAATCCTTTTAAAGAGAATCTGTCTGCTCCCCCATAGCTTTTGCTCTCTCCCTGCTTGCTTTCAGATGGCAGCTGGCTCCCATCCCTGTCCTGGTGGGTTACAAGTCAGTCAGCTCTGAGCTCCCCAGCCTTTCCTTCTCCATATGGGCCCAGGGAAAAACGTGGCAATCCCCTGTGTTTGCCCAGTGCAGCTTTGAGAAGACCAAGTGTGTTGTATTTCCTTCTGACTCCTCTTCATGTATTCTTTTCATGGGCACAGGATTAAAAGATGCTCCATCAGGGAGCATTTGGGTTTCCTGGGATGCCAGGGATGAGTGGAGGGAGGCTGCTGGCACGAGGGAGCCTGGTGAGACTGCAGGACATATGGTATTTGGGTCAGGGTGAGAGATGTCCCCTGACAGGAGTCAAAAGCTGCAGTGCCAGAAGCAGAAGGAGGAGTGGGCTCAGCTCATTTCTGCCAGGCTTCCTTGGTGCTCAGCACCTGTGCAGGGGAGAGTGGCAGAGCCCTGCTCTCTGACATAGCATGGGAAAGATGCTGAGAGTGGGGGACCCTTCTCCACAGGTGCACAGGGAAATGGGAGTGGGTTCTGAGCAGGTGAGAGGGCTTGACCTGCTTCTCTCATTCATCTGAACTCATTTCCTTGTCTTTGGTGTCTGCTCACAAGGGAAGAGCCAGATCTCTGTGTGCTGGAGCTCTCCTCTGGTCAGCGTCTGATCCATGTGGCTGCCACATCTGCAGCTCCCCTAGAAAGAGTTCTAAATCTATGCATATGCCAGATTTATAATCTGGGGACACCACCAGGTGTGTGCAAGGCAGAGTGAAGTTACCTGTGCAGTTGCTGTTCTGTCCAGCATTCTGGCAATTTGGTTTTCAGACAAGTGTGGGGGGAAATAACCAACACTGAGCTCTACTTGTTAAAATATTTGTGTGATTACAGTCATCTCTGCATTTTCCCTGTTTTCCTCTTCCCTTTCACTCCTGCTGCCCCAGCCAGAGCACTGGGAGATGCTGCAGGCACCAGGATCAGGGTTGGAGGATGGTTAGAAAGTGTCTGTCTAAGAAAAGCAAAAGACCAAGGACACCTGTGCTGAGATACTTTCATTCCTTTTCCTTCCTGTCTGCCCCTCCACCAACAAGTCAGACTCATTTCCCTTGTTCATTGAATATTAAACAGGTTCAGCCTCAAGGTTGCAATTTATGCCTCCTCATGGGTCTTTTTGTTTTAGCTGAAAAAATAATTCAGTCCAGCAAAGCTAATTGTCATTCACACTGAGGTCCCTCTGCACACACTTCCCTTCATGAGGGAGCTGTAAAGAGAATTTAGTTACGTGTTTCCTTCTTTTGCACAGCCCTCTAATTTAGATGAAGTGATATAAAGAACCCCAGGCTGGCCTAAAAATTACAGAATTATAGAATCCCAGAGTGGTTTGGGTTGGAAGGAACTTAAAGCTTTTCTAGTTTCAACCCTCTGCCATGGGCAGGGACACCTTCCACTATCTCAGGTTGCTCCAAGCCCCATCCAGCCTGGCCATGGACACTTCCAGGGATCCAGGGGCAGCCACAGCTTCTCTGGGCACCCTGTGCCAGGGCCTCACCACCCTCACAGAGAAGAATTTCTTCCCAATATCCCATCTATCCCAGCCCTCTGTCAGTGTGAAGTCAGTTCCCCTTGTCCTGTCTCTCCATGCCTTTGCCCAAAGTCTCTCTCCATCTCTCTTGCCCCTTTGGAAGGGGCTCTAAGGTCTCTGTGGAGCTTTCTCCAAGCTGAACAGCCCCAGCTCTCTCAACATTTCCTCACAGCAGAGGTGCTCTGGCCCTCAAAGCATCTTTGTGGCCCCCTCTGGACTCCAACAAGTTTATGATCTACAGTATCATCAAAAACTCTTGTACATTTTATAGATGTGCCAAAAACAACCAAAAATTTATATGTAACATCCAGGCAGTGGAGCAACTTCAATAGCAGATGTCTTTACACAAAACATTCTTCATTTGCCAAGTTAGACATGAGGTCTAATTCCATTTCTCCTAATTCCACAGATGCTTGCTTGGAGAAACCAGCATCCACACAATCGTTACACTGAGTGAAGAAGTGCCACTTTTGGCACAAGTTTAACAGAATTACTGAGCAGTTCCCAGCAGAACATCAGCTTGACTCCTCAGCATTCAGCAGATTTGAGGTGCTTAGCTGGGAAGAGGTGGGCTGTAACCTTCTTGGAAGAACACAGCTGGGGAAGCAGCTGTTGTACTCCTTCTAGCTGGAAATCTTGATGTCCTGGAAACCTTCTTCACACCCTTGTCCCCTCAAAAACTATACAATTGACAACTTTTTCCAGCTGAAATACAGAAATGTGATGAACTGCAGAGAGAAAAACTCTCCAAAACCATACTCTGAGTTTTCACGTGCCAGCTTAAAAAAAAACCTGAAGGAGTGTCAAATTCTGGTAGTACTACTGTCTCTTTAGAACATCAGACTTTCAGGAAATCAGCTTAAATTTTAATTCTGACATCATCATGTAATCAAGAGGCTCTCTTCATCTCAAGTGTTTTCTCCCGCCCACTTTCCCCACAGCAGTCACACGTCTGTGACTCACACTCTACACCAATATTGTAAATTAAAAGAAAACATTTTTCTTACTGCCATTTAGCCAGAGGTACTCCCACAGCTCCCCAGTCACAAGAGACTTGAGTAAGTCAGCCTTGTAGGGAGAAATGGGGCTGTCTCTGTGATGCAGGATGGAGTGGGGTTCATAATTAAGTTCTGCAAAGCCAAAATCAGCCAGAGAAGCCCTCAGAGTACCTGGAGTCAGGGTGTCATGGGTGTGGTGCTGTGAGAGAAATGAGGATATGAAATGAAGCAGATAAAACCTTGATTAATGCAAGGTTTGTAAGGAGATCTCCAGGAGGAGATGGGAATTGGTAACATAAAATGAAAGCAAAAAAGCTCCTGAGCTTTGCTAAACATACAAAGTGGTGAAGTGTCAGGAGGGGATGCCATAGGGAAGGAGAAGGGTAATATTGGCACTCATGAGCAGTAAAAATCAGATTATATTTTGCATTGCAGAGTGCTGTCCTGGATTGATAACAGAAAATTACCTTGTTGGCTAGAAGGCTGCTGGTTACAAACAAATTCTGATAAAAATTCTGGTTACACACTGAAAATGCTCAGTGGGGCAGAGAAGTGCTGTTGGAGTTACACAAGGGAATGTGGGGCCCTTACAGGACTGGAGTCCAGAAGAGTTCAGCTTTGTTACTTTTAGCAAACAGAGGCTGGGAAGGGAGAATAGAATTGCTCTTTACATGTACATTGGGCATAAACACAGGAAGGCTAAAATCTGTCTAAGCTGGTGCTTAATTAAGGTGCTAAATGATGGCATAGGGGAAAAAATATTGCATTCCATGGTTTTGTTCTGTATGTTCAAATTTATTGTTGCTCAGGGAAATTAACACTGGCTCCCAAATAGGAGTTAGAAACAAGCACTGTGAACCTCTGAGTCATTCAAGGTGGGAAATAGGTTAAATTCAGAGTATCTTGTTGATACCATGCACAGGTGGCAATTCCCCATGTGGCTCTCCTTTGTGAAAGGTGAATTTACCAAAACAGTGAGTTCACTAGAGAGGATTGAAGGCAACCACACACATTTTTTTCCCCCAGCAATCACTGCACCAGTGCATTTAGCCCTCAGAAAGTGCCTGTGTTTATTTATCAGGAAGAGAACATTACATGGATGTGGATATGAGCAAGCAGATCACATGAACTCAAAATTTGGCCCATTCTCCTTGGGAAGAAAAGATTGCTCTTGCCATTTTTTATTTAATGCCAATGTCTGTGACCCCAAGCAAGGTGTTCCAGGCTCAGCTGAGGTGCTCAGAGGGGCAGGAACTCACCCAGGCACTCGTGAGGCCATCGTTAAACCTGAAGGAGTGTCTTAAAGGCTTGTGACAAAATTTTAGAGCTTTGTCAATTCTTCCAATATCAGATGGTGCTTCATGACTCCTCTTGTTTCCTGGCAGTTAGAAAGATGTTGTAAAGGCAGACTGGCCCTTGTCTTCCTCTGTGAATCTGGTTTGCTGGGACAAAATTTTGCAGGTGGGGAAAAGGGTGATCAGATTAGATNTGTGACCCCAAGCAAGGTGTTCCAGGCTCAGCTGAGGTGCTCAGAGGGGCAGGAACTCACCCAGGCACTCGTGAGGCCATCGTTAGGCTTGTGACAAAAATTTAAAGGCTTGTGACAAAATTTTAGAGCTTTGTCAATTCTTCCAATATTAGATGGTGCTTCATGACTCCTCTTGTTTCCTGGCAGTTAGAAAGATGTTGTAAAGGCAGACTGGCCCTTGTCTTCCTCTGTGAATCTGGTTTGCTGTGAGCAGATAATTTTGCAGATGGGGAAAAGGGTGACCAGATTAGACTCAGGTTGTGATGGATAGGTTAATAGAAATGAGTGCAAAACAAACCCACTGGGGTTTTCTGACTGGTATAAGTAAATAGAAGTGGGAAAAATCTACTTCATATAAATTCCCTTCATAGTTTTTAATAAACTTGTCAGGATGCAGGTGATTTATGAGAGATGGAAATTTCCATTCACAGTGAACATGCATTTGCTGAGACTGAGAGTTGTAGTGGAAGGAAGGAGGGAGCAGATCCTCCTACACAAAATTACCTCTGCTAACTCAGGCCCAGCACCCTGGGCTCCTGTGAGCTGGTGCTGCATTTCCCAGCTTCTCTCACCTTCAGGCTTGGCAGGGATCCTTCTGTCCCCATTTGATGATCATTGCAGTAGCTGAATTTATTTCAGATGCAAGGCAGCAATAAATCCTTAGGAGTGTGGGGCTAGAAATCAGAATATTTCTTAGCTTAAATGTCCTGTGGCAGCAGTAAAACCATCCCAGCTCGTGACTTATCCTTTGCTTTTGCACTTTATGTGTCTGTGCCTTATTTAAAACCCTCATCTTTGACAGGAGTTTGAAAGCAAGAGCTGCAGATAAGGTTTTGTTGGACATGCAGAGGCAGCAGGATGGCAGTGCAAAAGGCTTTTCTCTAGGAGAGGAGACAGCCCTGTGGAGGACCTTTTGTGCAGGTGACACCAGAAATCTTCTTTTAAGTGTTCAAGGACTGAAATTCCTGTGCAACTCTGCAGAGCTGTTTGAAGTGAAGCCATGGCTTGAAATATCTGCTGGGGAAAAAAAACCAAGTTACTATTTCATAGCAAAAGTTCTGATTTGGAGGCTGTTTTTACCACAAAAAAAAAAAATAGAGGTTATATAGTTCAAAAAGAAAGAGGAACATTACTATTATTTTTCCATTAAAATCTGTTATTTCACTGATGTATTTGTACAAAGCTGTGCCACCCCAAGTGTGGGACCATAATATGTATATAAAAAAAAAAAGTGAAGAACTGGTAAATATTCTATCTAGAAACATTTTATTGCTTGAAAAGGAACCAACCTATAATTCTCCCTCAAGAATAATTTCTAGCTGAGGGGCTAAACTCACCAGGAGAATGGAGTGCTTTGGTATTACAGTGCTGGGTTAATGGTTGGACTTGATGATCTTAGGGGTCTTTTCCAACCTCAGCAATTCTGTGATTCCAAATCCATTTGTTTACTTGGTGCCTGGATTTCAGTCAGGTACAGAAGTGCAACTACCAAGTTCACTGAGGCCTGAGTCCTGTTTAAAACTTGAAAAGATATTCAGAAGAAGAGGGCCTCCTCTTCTTCCTAGCAAAGTGTAATTGTTAATTATTTAATTATCGGTCACGCAATGAACAGATGACTTTTTTCCCCTCCCATAAAGCCAGGTAAAATAAATCTTCTGCTATTCCAGGGGTAACTGTGTTCATCCAGTTAATGGTATTTTGCCTGCAGGGCAAGGGGGATGTGGATCCATCTGTTTTGGGGGTGAACTGCAGACACTTGGCACACTCAAACCACATTGCCCCAGTTCACAAAGTGGGNAAAGTTGCAGCACTTTTTATTAGACTTTTTTAGGTAATTGAAAAGAGGTGAGGCCATCCTGCTGGTTCTTTGTTTCATGAGCCTGTTTCTCACAGAAATGAATTCCCTCACACAATTGTATTCCCTCATACAATCACTACCCCATCTTCAGTTTTGAAATGAGGGTATTTGTGCTTAGACCTCCCTGTGATAACTGTAAAGCACAGATGGCTGCATTTAACCACATCCATGGGAAAGCCCCAAAATGCAACTCAAATGCAATGTGCAGGCTTGGAAGAGAACATAAAGCATTAATACTAATATTTATTATTTCTTTTAACTGCTAGAAGTATTGTATGCACTGTGTTTCATGAAATTACCATCCCCTTGCCTTGTACATTTTTTCTCATGTGGGGAGATTTGGAGCCAAGGATTAATAGGGAAAATGGGTCCTATTTTAACTTACTATTTTAGATTTGGTTTTGGTTGATTTTTTTTGGGGGGGGGGGGTTGGGGGTTTTTTGTTTTTTTTTTTTTTGTTTGTTTTTTGTTTGGTTGGTGTTTGGTTTTTTGGTTTTGTTTTTTTTTTGTTGTTGTTTTTTTGATTTGGGTTTTTTTTTTTTTTGTTTGTTTTTTGTTTGGTTGGTGTTTGGTTTTTTGGTTTTGTTTTTTTTTTGTTGTTGTTTTTTTGATTTGGGTTTTTTTTTTTTTTGTTTGTTTTTTGTTTGGTTGGTGTTTGGTTTTGTTTTTTTGTTTTTTCATTGATTTGGGGTTTTTTTCTTTAAAGATCTGCCTAAGAAAACATAGCTATCCCCATGATGTTATCCCCACAGCTGCCGTGGCCATGGATTGTCTTTTCCTGTTTTCTGGGGAAATGTAAAAGACATAAAAGCCAAAGGGAAGGGTCACAGCAAGTGTTTGGTGGGGAAGGGCCATGTGAAGGCCATGTGCTTCTGCCATGATTATTAGTGCATTTCCTCCTTGTCTTTTTGGTTTTGCTCTCACATATGGGGCCATCTGGTTCCTCTGTGGGACTCCCAAGACGTTTTGGCAAGCACATACATGAAGATGTCTGAGGTTTTTCCTCTTTGAGCCTTTCTACCACATCTTATTTCTGGAAATCCTGCCCCAAAAAAAAAAAAGAGCTGCAGTCTCTACCTGTCACACAAACCTTGTGTCAGCAGTGTTGATGCTGCAAGCAGCATTGGGAGAATCCTCCTCCACTGACAGGTCTGGTGGCACTTTAAGGAAGTGGCTGCACCTTGCAGGGTGGTTCAGTGGCAGGTGGTGAGAGACAGATGCTCCTTGTCCCCTCGGCCTCTGAGGTGATCACATGGCCTGGGATCTGAAGGCTGAAGGAAATCTAAAATATGCTCAGAGCACAAATTCATTCTCCTCAGGTCTTGGGGGGGTTAGAAGCTCTCGAGCTGTCTTGAATGTTAATTTTTTTTCCCCTGTGCCATATCAGGCAAGAACCTGGTTATGGGAGCTGCTGGGCTTTCTTGGAAGATGAATGTGACCTATTGAATGCCATTTATCATGATTGCTGTAAGAAATAGAGCCTGCTGTCAGGGCACCTGGATGGATTACAGGGATGCAGAACTGGAACAATTCAGCAATCAGCACCTCGGTGTGGAGGCCTTCCTGAAAGAGATGAAGTAATGGCTAAAAACAGAATAAATTCGTTTCAGAAGGCGAGATTAATCATCATGCAGGAGAAGTGCAAGCAAGGAAATTGCACTATGAGTAATAAAGTTGCCCAGAGTAAAGAGCACCAAATAAACTAAGTACCAGGAGACACATTTCAAACAAGTTTTATCTGTCTCTAAAAATGCTCCTCTCTGAGATGGTGGGGCAGATGTGGCTGAGCAATCTCCAGGGATGGATTCCTCACTGCCTCTGGTTATCACTCCAAATCATCCAATTTCAGAACATTCAAAACTTTCCATCGTTGTCAAATCTCTTCAAGTGTAATGGAAAATTATTCCTGTCCAACAAAACTGATCTCTTATAAATAGTGAGGATTTGGCACAGCTTGTGCTTGTAACGTGTAGAGCACAAAATATTCACTTTTGGAGGCCTCAGCTGTCAGAAGAAGGACTGTATGGGAGGGGGGCCTGAGCTGCCCTGTTGCCTTTGGGATGAGTTTCAGGGCCATTTGGTTTCTAATGCTGCACATTTGTAATGTCCCTCGAAGAGCTTTTACCCAGGAGGTCAGAAAAAGGCATTCACAGGACACAAATGGCTTGGGGTGGCAGGAGCTGGTTCAGGAGATGTAGGATGGTTTGGAAAACACTTCCCCAGTAGCTGTCCATGATCTCAGCACTCTGCCCTCATGGCCACTGCCAGGCTGCTGTTCATCCTGTGCCCAAAGGAGCCAGGGGGCTTCAGGAGGGATTTCAGGTGGGACAAAGCAGTGGCTCTGCTGTGTCCATGACCGTGATGACATTGGACAGGGAAGTGATGGAGCCAAAATCCCTGCAGGGATTTTAAAAGTATGTGGATGTGGCACTCAGGGACAGGGTTTAGTGGTGGCCTTGGCAGTGCTGGGGGAACTGCTGGACTTGATGATCCTAAAGGTCTTTTCCAACCTAAACAATTCCATGGTTTTTGGGAGCATGGTGTGCAAGCAGTGCTCTGCCGTGCAGGGAGGATGAGTTGGTGCTGTTCTGAAGCCAGAACAGTTCTGTGCCTGTGGCAATGAGTGAGAGAGTCCAGGAGGGATAAAAAAGGATCAGCTGACTCTTTTTTTGCATATCACCTTCATTTTAAAGCCACTTTTAAAAGGCTTAAAGGTTTGATTAGGAGAAGAACTTCAGCAGTCAAGTGGTTGGGGTAAAAGGCTGGCTGGATTTTGGAGGAGCACGTAGGAAAAAATGGCAGCACTTTCCAGAGGAATCTTTTTCCTTAATAAAACCCTTGTATTTGAGAAAGCTTTACTTCACTTATGTGAATTGATGGCTGGCATTTATTTTTGGTTTAGAAACAGGCATAGAAGGAAATTGAAAATATCTTTTTTTTTTTTCTCAGAATGAGATGTTTAATCTAGGAAGCAGATACTTTGAGAAAGCAAGTGAAAGAGATCTTACAGTTCTGATCTTACAGTGCCTTTCAGACCCTGGAAGGGGCCTCAAGAGACCTGCACAGGGGCTGTGTGTAAGGGTCTGGAGGGGCAGCACCAGGGCCAGTGGCTTCCCACTGACAGAAGGCAGCACTTCAGTCAGATTTTTATCATGTATCTTCATTTATGCACAATATGCCTTCAATTTTGTGATGTTTCTGGGGAAAACAACTCACAGCTTTATTGATCTGAAGGTGGCAAAAAAAAAAAAAATTGTGATTGCAGACTGGTATTGTTAGAAAAAGAATTGCCTGGAATTGCTACGAACTGGTGAAGCTGGGGCAAATTCTGCCCTACCAGAACAGCAACCCTGCCCTTACAGAACATCCACTCTGCTGTTTCCTGCATGTGTGGGTTTGTTTCCCAGCATTTCTCCTGCTGATATTTCCCAGAAAATGCCATGCCAGTAGCTGGTCACCACCAGGGATGAAGATGGGCAGGAGAGGTTGAGGTAGGAGCTTCTCCTGGCCTCTGTTCCCACCAGCTGTGGGTAAAAGCCCCAAGGTCATGGGGCAGCTGCTTGTTTTCCAACAAGTCAGTGGATCAAATTAAAACCAGAGCTTTCCTCTGGCAGAGTACCTCATCTTCACTACAAATTCACTTCTTCATGGATTACACATTTTCTTTCCCCCCCCAATGAGGATTTGGGCTCTGTTACAAAATTAGGATATAAAAAAAAATTTCACGCCACTGTAACAGGTACAATAATATTTTTGGATGAATTCAAATCCCTGCAGTTGTTATTCCAGCTCAAGCTAAATTAAAATTTCCAACACAAAGAGTAGCTTCTGGACTAATGTAAATCTCACTTCAGGCTTTGGTGAATCCGGATTAGTGGTTTTGGTTGGAAAAAGACATAATGAAGGCATGACTGCCTGGAAAAATTCTAAACATTAGCTACACCCTGCTTAAGGGGAAATTATTTTCATCCATAGCTCTTAATTCAGTTTAATAAGCTCTGTAAACTTCTCTGAATGACTGTTTTAAAAGATTAACTCAGCAGAATTGCAGTTGGAAGCATTTTGTCACTGAAAATTTTACCAGGTCCTGTGGACTTCAAATGCTGCTTGTGCCTCTGCCTCTTCTGTGCACCAGGAGGAGGAGGAGTGTGAAAGATGCTGACCTACTTTAGAACAAGGGAAAACAGCTTTAGCAAATAATTTAGCAAATAAAAAGTCAAAAAAATCCTTCTCTTTCAAAGTAATTCTTGCAGAACAACAGAGCAATATTCGACACTTAGAAGCCATACATTCTAATTTCATTGTGTTTTTCATTTAGGAAAGCACTTGGAAAATGAAGGCTCTGCATTCAGCAGGGAAATTGTGCAGTGTCTTGAAGGTAATATTGCTGCTATTAAGAAATTGGTATGGAAAATTTAATATTTAGTCTCAAGCATATGGGAATAAATTAGTTGGTAACCATGGAATTGATCTTCCATGGCTGTACTATTAGAAGTGTTCTCTTGTGTGAATTAAGGGAGAGAGAGAAAGGCATTTTGGGGTGATGGGGGGATGCTTGCCTGCACTTTGCTGCCTGCAGAGGTTTGGCTGTCACAGAAAAAACCAATCTGCCTAGGGAGGATGGCACAACTGATCCAAGCCTTGGCTCACCTGGAGGGGTTTTAATGGGGGAGCAGAAGATGTCATTTATACATTATAGGGGGGAATCTGATGTGTGCCCCCACTTCTGTCAAAAGGAGTCAGGGTTTTATGGGCAGTGAAGTTGATGCCTTGGGAAGGCTGAGCTGGAACAGAGACTGGACAGAGCTGGAGAATAAAGCAGATATTTATTGAAAGGCTCTAAGATACACCTCGGGCAGGACAAGAGCCTGGCCAGGGCTACACCCAAGGTGGACCCAAAATGGTCACAAAATGGGTGTCCAATCATGAGGTCTCACACTTAGTTCTAAGTTTTGGTCCATTTGCATATTGGGCTTTAATTGTCCAGTTACAGCTTCAGGCTGTGAGGTCTCATCCTTCTTGTTTCTCCCTTCAGTCCACCCTTGTTTGTGCTTTGGGGCCTGAAAGTTGTTCTTGGTCTTCAGCAGGGAAAGGATTTGTTTTGTCTCCCTGCTCTGTGAAGAGCTCACTNCTTTTTACATCACAAGTGTGGGAAACCAAGGCACAGAAAATTCCCAAAACCTTGTGCATGCAGCCCCAAATCCAGCAGAGAATACAGGGTTCAACCTGAGACCTTGGAAAAGGCTTCCAAATTTAAAGACCACGATTAAGAACGTGGGTTTGTAGTTTAAATAGAAACATATTAAGCCAAGCAGTGGAAAGTTTTAAAGTTAAGCTATAGAAGCAGTTATAAAGGTAATATGAAGTTTTAAGGTGTAATTTTGTGTGTCATTAGGGGATTGGATAATAAAGTCTGCATTGTGGCAGGACCTGTGATACAGTTTATTTAGCCACTGGTGTGAAAGTTTAACCAATATGTGTGGCAGTAGTTTATTGGCTAATAAACCTTTAAAACCCCTTGTAACCTGTGGTTTTGTGGTTTGCCCTGTGACTGGGTGCAAGGTGATTTAAAAAAAAAATTATCTCTGCTGGAAACTTTTGCGTAATTTCACAGAATCACAGGATACCTTGAGTTAAAAGGGAACCACAAGGATCATCAAGTCCAACTCCTGGCCCTGCACAGGCATCCCCAAAAATTCCACCATGGGCCTGAGAGTGCTGTCCAAGCACCTCTTGAACAGTGAGTGCTGGATAATAAAAGAGCTGGCAGCAATTGTGAGCTGGGGATGGCTGCTCACAGGCAACTGCTGGAAGAGCTCTGGAGCCAATAAAGCCAGAATGGCTTCAAATAGAAGGAGTTTTAAAAGCATCTCCATAATATATTTATCTATGCAGGTGTAAAACTTCCCTTTCTCCTTCAGTGGGTCTCTAAATCATCTGTTTCAGGCCAGCCCTTGCGTTAGTCTATCAGGTGAGTGTTTTATGCAAGGTGCTGGAATCATAAAGCTGTTTTCTCTTTCACCACTTCAGCTAATTGAGGATGTAACTCACAGGAAAATTAGAACCTTTAACACATTTATTTTACACCTCTGGATATTTCCCCTTGCCAAGGAAAGGGGAGTAATTTATGTGCATGCATGGCTCTGCAGACAGCCAAGTTCAACAATATAATTTCTTTCCACAGTGTCTCAGCAGAAGAACTGAAGGAGAAAGATTGAATTGGATTTTTGCATAAGTTGTGATGCCTCAAAAACCATCTTGCTCCACCTCCTGCCATGGGTAGGGACACCTTCCACTATCCCAGGTTGCTCCAAGCCCCATCCAACCTGTCCTTGGACACTTCCAGAGATGGAGCAGCCACAACTTCTTTGGGCAACCTATTGAGCAAGGTGATCAAGCAAAATGATTTACCTAGACATGGAAAATATCCCGTATTAATTAATTAAAAAAAAAAATTGTAAGGAAAAAAGTACTTTTTCATGAGTTGTGTTATTTAATTGTCACTTGTGGAATTCTTTAATTGTCAGAAAGAAATTTGAAGGCATAAGCTTGAAATGTGTAGAAGAGACTATAAATAACAGCAATCTTTGCTTCAGAATGCAGGATTTTCCAGGAGATTATTGCAGAGATGACAGGTAGTCTTGATTTAACAAGCTCTGAAAAAAACAACTCCCAAAAAAAATCCTCAACAAGAGAATTGAATTTTACATGCATTTAAACAATTTGAAGTATTCTATATAATAAGTCTTACTGCTAAAATAATAATGATAATGATGATAATCATAACAATAATAATTATGGAAGAAGATGGGTGTTTGCTGATGTGTGATACTGTGAGGGTTAATCTCTCACATAGGAGTCTAAAGGAGAGGCATCTTTACTGAAGATCCTGCACAAGCACTAGAGGAACATCTGGAGAACTGCAGCATTTCCTTCTGATCCCAGCTCTGTGCTGCAACTTCCCTCTGGGTGAGACAGGGATAATGACACTTAATGGGATGTGACATTGCTTCTGGGGTGGGCTCACCTGTCCAAGTGCTTGTCACCTGTCCCTTTTAGACAGGGAAGAGAAAGAGGCATTTTCAGACATCCTACATCCTGGAATACATGTTTAAAGCAAGTCAGAAGAATCACAGAATCATTTAGGCTGGAAAAGATCTCTAAGATCATCAATCCAACCATTCCCCAGAACTGCCAAGGCCACCACTGACCCATGTCCCCAAGTGCCACATCCACACATTTCTTAAATCCCTCCAAGGATGGTGACTCCACCCCTGTCCTGGGCAGCTGTGCCAGTGCTTGACAACCCTTTCAGTGAATAGACTCTTCCCAAATAGCCAATCCAAACCTCCCCTGGCACAGCTTGAGGCCATTTCCTCTTGTCCTGTCCCTGGTTCCCTGGGAGCAGAGCCTGACTCCTGTCTGGGAGATGCAGAGAGTGAGAAGTTTCCCTCTGAGCCTCCTCTTCTCCAGGCTGGAGCTGGAGCTCATCATGAGCTGGAAGTTCCTCTTTCTCTCCATTGGCTGTGACAGGAGGCTAAAGCCTCAGCTCAAATTTAAATATCCACCTGAAATAAAGTTTGAGCTCTGTTTCTCTTTTTTCCCCCTCAGGTATGGCTTGGCTTGTAGGATGACCAAGGCATATTCTGCTGCCACCCTTCTCTTTGCACTGTGGTCACAAAACAAATTGTTCAGGGAGCTGATGGAGATGAAAGTCAGGGTTTCCTTTCCTT